>RJWT010013276.1:0-21872 GCA_004365215.1 Cuniculus paca | reverse complement strand
GGAGCGTGGGGACCCAGGCAGGGCAGGGACTCCCTGCATCCCACACGATGCCTCACCTGCGCACGCGTGCTGCACGCTGTGCCCGCTCCTTCCTGCTGCTGTCCCCATGACCCAGTGCACTTGGGCGGTGGGCATTGAGAGAGGTGGCCAGGGCCGCTCCCCCTCCCCCGTGGAAGCTCCGGAGTGATCTCAGCAGAGAGCCGGTTGAGGCACTCAGCAGCAGGTCAGCGGGGAAGGGGCGGGGCAGGGCAGGGCGCGGTCCCTCCGCCAGCGCCCGCCCCAGGATCCCGATTCAACAAAGCGAAAACCAGACAGGTGAAGGGAGAGGGCCTTTGCCTCCCGCTGGGTGCCCTGTGGGCCGAGGAAGGTTGCTTGCTCTGTTGAGACGCGGGCAGTGTGCTGCTGGCCGCAGAGCCCTCACGCTTGGAGGTGGGTGTGGGCGTTCACAAGGAAGTGTGTGCCCCTGGGACCCGCAGGGCTCTCGGCGTGGGTGGGACAGAGCAGAGAGAACATGAGACTCGATAATTGGGGCACAGCTGAGGGGCACAGGGTGTCATTTTTATCTCTTATACATGTGCTGGACGATTTGTTGTAATTAAAAGTTAAAGGTAGGAGAAAGCAAGGCGCTCCTCTCCGGCTGCCGGGCTCGCCGGTGCTAGTGAGCGTTCCCCCACACACTGCGAGTGGGTGTGGGCAGCGATCAGTCTCCAAGGGTCGTGCCCGGGTATCCCCACCACGCGCCCCACAGCCACTCTGTGCCCCGCACTTTGGGCTCAGGTGTTGGCTGAGTTAGGAGCGGCCAGGGTGGCCACCGCTGGGCAGTCGTGAGTTCAGCAGGAACCAGTGACTCCGCTGTCCTCTGTGGTGAAGGACGCGTCCAGCCCCCAGTGAGATGCTGCTCGCCTTTCCTGGCCACACAGGGACTCCAGGGGCTGGGGCTGGGTGCTCATGCTTCCCCCACCCCCAGCAACCTGAGGACGCCCTCAGGCCTGCAGCGCCGTGGGCTGAAGGTCCTCCTCCTGCTTTTCAGACTGGGCGGCCGCCATCCGCGTCGCTGCACTGGACTGCGCGGAAGAGAAGAACCAGGAGGTGTGCCGCGCCTACGACATCCACTTCTACCCCACCTTCCGAGTACGTAGCGGCTGCCTGGACCTGGCAAGGGTGGGGACCGTGGCACTGTGATCGGCCTCCGTCCTCACGGGGGCTGCATTTACCTGGGCGCTCCCACTGGTGTGTCCTACTTCTTCCTGCGTGTTTCTGCGTTGCTTCTGGCAATAGCTGCCGCCCTCCCCGGCAGGGGCCCTGTCAAGTGCAGTGCAGAGGCCCAGGAGGGGTGGGACGGTCCCTGGCACTCGGCCCCTGTGCTCCTCTGCAGCCTGCAGCACTGCTGGCCTCATGTAGCCCTCCTGGGGTGGCAGTGCCTGCGGCTGTCACCCCTGTCCCTTCTCACACAAGGGTGTTCCCACTTCTCCCACTAGGGGGCGGAGGGAGGCTCACCCCGTCCCGGTCCACTGTGGGGCCCTGTGTGCGAGAGGCGTGGCCACGTGCCTGCCACTTCCCGACACAGGACTGGGCATTGCCAGGACCACCTGCTGCCTTTGGGGTCCTTTCTGAGGAGCCCACAATGCCCAGCGCCGTCTGCCCGAGGGCAGCTGTCCTGGTGCCCTCACAGACCCTGTCAACTGGGCGGCTCCTGCTGCCTGTGGCCGCTCAGCCCCTGGTGCCCTTCTCTTGCTTTCTGGACCTGGTTGGTAGCACAGGTGTCTTCCTGTTCTGTCTCTTCCTTTTTAATGTCACGCGGCACCTTGCGCACTGCGCTGTGGTGAGGACAGCTGCGAGGTGGGTACCATGTGACTCGTGAGGTCTCAGTACCTACACTGTCACCCTGGGCGATGGTATCTGGGCTGCCCCAGGCCCCTGCAGGTGTGAACAGCACCCCTGGGTGCGGTCTCACACCTATGTCGAGACCCCTGCAGGCCTGGGGAGAAACTGCTGGTGTCTGGTGGCGCCCTGGGGCTGAACCGTGTGCTGGCACCATGTGTCCATTTAGCTCTCGGCCCGCTGGTTCTTTTCCGACTGCTTTGAGGGATCCCTGGTAAAGTCTCGCTTCTGACCTCTCCTGTTGGGAGGGTCAGGGCCTCTCTGCCCATTCTGCAGCCGGTCGCCACTGCCTAATCCCGTGTGAAGCTCCGTCCCATCCTCTGACCCGTGGCAGCGACTCTTGTTCCCTGTGGCTCTTGTGTGGTCACTACTACTGTGTCTGATGCGGAGCACCAAAGGAGTGCGGTCCTCCCCTACGAACCGCGGGCAAATGTGAATCGCGGGACTCCTCGGGTGCTCACGAACCCACTGCAGACCTGGCCGGGCCTCTGCTGTCCACACTCGGAATCTTGGGGAGCTGACCAATGCCTGGGTGGCCGGCGGTGGCTGTGCTATGGGGGTGTGTGTCATAAATGCACATGGGCCTCCTCAAGTGGTGCTTACCTGTTGTGTTTTTTCTTCAGTATTTTAAAGCATTTATGAAGGAGTTTACAACAGGAGAGAACTTTAGAGGTAAGGACCAGCAGCCCTGCTCGTCCCCCTTAGCCTGGCCCCTTTCCTGTTGAAGTAGACAGGATACTTGGCGTGTCCATGCCTGATTCGAGTCGGCTCAGAATTTCCTTTCTTGGAAAACAGTAGTGCAATTTTTTAAAGCTGTGTGTTTGTGTGTGTGCGCGCACGCTTGTGTGTGTTATTGGGGCCTTTACCCTGAACTACATCCTTAGCCCTTTTTTTTCTTATTTTTTGAGGTAGGATCTCACTGAGTTTCCCAGGCTAGGCTCAAACATGAAATCATCCTGCCTCAGCCTCCCGGAGTGCTGGGATGGCAGGCATATGCCACGGCACTCACCTTTTTTTTTTAAATTTTTTTTTTAAAGAGAATAAAACAAAACAAAACGGTTAAACACAACAAAGCAGCTTAGAACAGAACATTGCAAGCAAAGCAGGTCTTCAAAACATAACGACAGGAAATCAACAATGGCTGCCCTAGCGTCTCTTGCCTTCTTCGAAATGGTGTTCATAGATTCACACACGATAAACTCAAACAAAGCAAATAATATAAAACTAGATAAAACAAAAGTGAAAGCATTACAGGCCTTCAAACCAGATGATAAGAAATCAACAATGGCTACCTTAATGTCCTCTGTTTTCTTCAAAAAAGCTGTTCATATCTTCTTGCATAGTGCAATCAAGCAGTAGAAAATAGACTTAAACCAGTCAAATCAAAGAAAGCATTATCGGACGTCAGAAACTCAAGAAGTCAGCTATGGGGCAACCCACTCTGGACCCCTTCTGTCTCTCTCTTGGACAGAAGCTTTCTCTCTCTCAATAAATATATCCTGCTCATAATCTCAAAAAAAAAAAAAGAAATCAGCTATGGCTACCATAATGTCTCATTTTCTTCAAAGCAGCTGTTCGTATCTTGATACTTAATAAAATCTGCTCTTGTAAACTCTTCAGGAGTAGTTCTATGCATGTATAAGCATGTACATGTACATCTATTCTTTCTGTGCTAGAGACACTCACCTTTAAAGTAAATTTTTTATTGAAAAATTTTTTCAAGTCAGATCTCACTGTATAGTTTGGGTTGGCCTACTCACTCTGTAGCCCACACAGAGCTCCTCCTGCCTCAGCCTCCTGAGTTGGGCTTAAAGGTGTGGGCTACCACCCTGGCTGAAAAAATGTTTGGAGAAATGCATAAACAACTCGGGTGGGGCTGACTGACTTTCGGGAGTGAGCCCGGCCAGGCAGGCAGTGTTGTGTCAAGGCCCAGAGTGTGACCGGCCCTCAGGTGGCACTGGGGAGAGCCCTGCAGCACCCTTCCCGGAGTTCAGCTGTGTGGCTGCGCGCCGCACATGCAGCCTGGGCAGGGGCCGTGTCCTGCAGCTGCCCCTCACTGCCCTGCGGCTCCTGTCCTCTGCGCGCTGCTGTGGAGACAGCGTGGCTGTCAGGAGCCTGCAGGCCCCGCACCGCTGACCGTGCTGCCCATCACGCGCTGTCCCTGGGCCCTGGGGGCCAGAACCTGCATGGCAGTGACCAAGCTGCTCCGGCAGGGCCCGACAGGGAGCTGCAGACCGTCAGGCAGACGATGATCGACTTCCTGCAGAACCACACGGAGGGCAGCCGGCCCCCGGCCTGCCCGGCTCTGGACCCAATCCCGTGAGTAGCTGCGATGCTGCCCCCGCGACGTGCAGGTCACATGGCTTCCGTGCCTTATCCGTGTGCAGGAGTGGTGTGTGCGGGCAGCTCGTGCTCACCAGGCCCCTGAGAGCTAGCTGCTCCTCTCTCCCGCCAGGCCCAGGGACGTCCTCGCCCTCCTCAGCAGCCGCAGCGGCCGCTACGTGGCCGTGCTGTTTGAAAGCAGCAGCTCCTACGTGGGACGAGAGGTACTGGTTCCCTGGCGCTCAGCCACCCTGGGCAGCAGGCGTGGGGAGGCACAAGGCTGTGGGTGCAGCAGTCCCTGACCCGCGTTCCTGGGGTCACCCTGGCTCAGGCATCTGGTGTGGGGGGGTTGCTCTGGGCCCCAGATGCCACTGCTGTGTCCCTCTGCCAGTGCACCTTCAGCCCTAGCGGCTAAGGCAGGTGTCGGCCACTTGCAGGAGGGACCCAGTGCAGGCCTGGTTATGGCTGGGCCTGGCCGTCCTGCTCCAGGGGCCCCGCCACTCACCTCCTGGCCACCTGAGCGAGCACCAGGCCCTCCCACAGAGCTGCTGTGCAGGGCGGGTGCTAGCTGCAGGGCTGGCCCCGTGGAGGGCATGTTTAAAAGGGAGAGTGAAGTCTTAGTCGTGACTCCCTGGGCTGGTCTGGGAAATCTCTGAAGGAGATTACGGTTTCTGCCCGTGGACACGCGTCTCGTTAGTTATCTTGAAATGCAGTGCGGGCTAAGGTGCAGGTGAGTCTGGCTTGCGGCTTGCGGCTTGTGGCGCAGCACACTGGGTCGCAGCAGCGTGGTGCTTCAGGCCTTGTGTCCTGTGTCGGTCTGCACTTGGGGAGCCCTCCAGGAGGGTGGCCTGCGGGGGGGGGGTGGAGCTTTCTGAGCTCGCTGCTGTCCTCTGGGGAGTGACGCGCTTTTCCCCATTGCACAGGTGATTTTGGACCTGATTCCCTACGAGAACATTGTGGTGAGCCGAGCGCTGGACCGGGACCGGGCCGTGCTGGAGCAGCTCGGCGTGGCTGAGGTGCCTTCCTGCTACCTGATTCACCCCAACGGCTCTCATGGTCTGGCTCACGTGTGAGTGCAGACCGCGTGGCAGGGATGAGGCACACTGCTGCCTCCATGGGGCGTGTGGACGTGCACACTTCGTCGACTTCCTGGATCGGGATGGGAGGTCCTGGGCCAAGTCTGAGGGAGCTCTGGCCCTGGTGCTGCCTCCCTGGTTTATTCTGATGCGGCCCAAGCTCCAGAGGGGCTGTCCAGACTGGGTTTTCCAGGGTTTCCGAACAGCAGGCCCACGCCAGAGCTGCCCACCGATCCCCTCAGGGCCTGCTCGCCCCACAGTGAGGGAGCCGGCAGAGGGGAAGTGGGCAGGAGGAAGCAGAAGCTGCAGCCTCGAGCTCCCTGCCAGCCTGACCAGCCCCTCCCACCAGCCGTGCTGTGTGTGCTGACTTAGCCGCATGCGTGTGCCCAGCAGTTCTCACGGTTGCCGTGTGACACAGGAGAGGACAGCACGTGGGTCCCACCCAGGAGCCCCAGCACACTGCAGCTCACTGCAAGTCTGTACTGTAGAGAACACACAGCCTCAAGCCCGGGTCCCCCACTGCACTCGCCAGGAGGGTCCCCAAGCATCTGGCAGAGCAGCCTCAGAAGAGCCGCACGTGCACCTCCTGACACAGGTCACTGCTGGCCCTCAGAGGGCCGCGCTCACCGTGGAAGCCACAGCGCCCGCTCTGGGGAGCCTTGTACTGCCGTGGCGTCCTCAGCCCTCTGACCCCAGGCCAGCAGTGCACTCTGCGGGGGCCGCCAGATGCCTGCTGCCTGGGCAGATTGCGGGGCGTCGGCCAGGGCTCTTAGGCTGGCGATCACGGTCGGCAAAGCTCTTCTTGGCAGACGCTCAGACCGGCTTTGCAGACGTCTTAGGATCCCTGCAGGCAGATGAGTCTGGCTCTTACTGCACAGCTCAGCGATTAGCCGTGGATTCAGTGCAAGGGCCCTGGTCTTCCCTGCCGCCGCTGCTGAGTGCTGGGGTGTGTGGGCACTGTGCCCAGGGCGGCTATGTGGCCTCGGCCCACCACACAGACGCCCTGGGCAGGCAGGTCGCAGCGGTGCCTGGTGGGCGTCCCCACCTTTCCTCTCCTTCCCCACAGCGCAAAGCCTCTCCGATCCTTTTTTTCCTCGTACTTGAAGTCATTGCCAGATGTAAGGAAAAAGTCGCTTTCCTTGCCTGAAGTGCCCAGCAAAGAAGAAAATACAGAAGTCACGGTTTGGAGAGAATTCGACAGGCAAGTGCCCCTCGGAGCTTGGCCGGGGCAGCCTGGAATCCAGTGACTGCCTCCCCATTGCCACCGCCACCCTGGACACCCCGGACACCCCGGGGCGGGGCAGGTGGCTCCTGACTCCCTGTCCTCCCAGGGCCAAGCTGTACACCGCTGACCTGGAGTCAGGGCTGCACTACCTGCTGCGGGTGGAGCTGGCCGCCCACAGGTCGCTGGCTGGAGCCGAGCTGAAGACCCTGCGGGACTTTGTGACGGTTCTCGCCAAGGTGCGGGGCCCTGGCTGAGGGTGTGGAGCGGGCTCTGGACAGGGCGGGCATGCGCAGTGTGTGCAGGTGCAGGCCCTGTGTACCTGACATGCCCGGGTGGGGGTTCCGAGGGCCCTGGAGTGCAGGGAAGTGGGGATGAGGGAGGTCCTGGGGCTTCACGCCCCTGGCAAGGTTTCTGAAGCCACTGGGGGCCCAGTAAGAGGAGGTCACATGTGGGGGTGTGGGCTCGGGGGGTGCAGGCCTTGTGGGGAGGCAGCTAGGGAGCCCACAGTCCTCAGGAAGTGATGCAGGAAATCCTCTCTGGCCTTGGTGCTGAGGCAGGCCACTGAGGGCAGCACCCCAGCCCTCCTCCATCCTGCAGCAGCAACACTCGAGGCTCACGTGTGAGGGAGGCAGGACGGTCTTATTTTGAGTAGTACAAATTTGCTTGTAAGCTGGGCGTGATGGTGCACGCCTTTAATCCCAGCACTGGGGAGGCTGAGGCAGGAGGATTGTTGGGAGTGTGAGACCAGCCTGGGCTAAAAGTGAGCTCAAGGCCAGCCTGAACTGCACAGTGAGACCCTGTCTCAAAAATACAAAAAAAAAAAAATTTGCTTGATGCCTAAAAACAGGTTTAACATTGGCAAATCCGCAGTGGTGCTTCACGGCCCACACAGGCAAAGCACATATTTAGCTGGATTGGAAGGTGGTGGTGCCAGCCCACGGTCAGTGGGCTGTAGACAGGGCAGCCGTGGTCCCGAGGCATAGTGAGCGTGGGGCGTCGGACTGCATAGGCAGTGGCTGCACGCACAGATGGGAGGGAAAGGTGAGTGAGCCTCATGCCTTGCTGGTGAGTGCCATGCTGTGACCATAGTCTGTCACTGTGTAGTGACCATCTGGTGTCAGCCGGGCACAGGGCAGAGGTGCTGGCCAGCGTCTGCATTTCTTGCCTCAGTTTCCACCCTCCTGTCGGGGGAGCCCTGGCCTAGGGGAAGCAAGTTGAGTCATCTCCAGAGGCTGTGTGGGCTGGGTGTCTGGCGGGCTCAGTGCCTCCTCTGGGGACCCCGAGACCCTGCTGCAGTTCCTGACCGCCTCTCAGGGTGGGTCCTCCTCACACAGCTGTTCCCTGGCCGGCCGCCTGTCAGGAAGCTGCTGGGGACGTTGCAGGAGTGGCTGGCCACGCTGCCCCTGGACAGGATCCCCTACAACGCTGTCCTGGACCTGGTCAACAACAAAATGCGGGTGAGCCTGGCCCTGAGAGTGCCCGTCCCTGCCTGGCCACACCCACCTCCTGGCTTTGGGACTGAGGGGGGGTAGGAGGTCACACTTGGCCTTGCTGCCGGCACCCCACTGTCACCTCCCACGGCTCTAGCAAGCATGCTGAAGACAGAGCCCCAGGACAGGCAGCCTCCTGGGGGTGTGGTTGCTTTTCGGGCAGGTGCTGGTCTTGTGGTTGGTCGGTTTCTCCTCAGGAGTGCTGTCCCTCTGCACCAGGCAGGACAGGCGGCCCAGCCTGGCTCTCGGCAGCCCTGCAGCCCCAGCCCCAGCTCTCAGCCCGAGCTCTGCCCGGCCTCTGTCCCACTGTGATTCTGCAGCTCCGCCTCGCACTGTGGGTACCACGCCTCCCAGCCTCTGGCCTCTTCTGGTGGCTCAGGTGTGCTCGTCTCCATGGCGACAGTGATGGTGACTGTGCTAGTGACATTGTCACTGGGCCTCTGCTCCTGAGCGGGCTGTGGAGTGCACTCACTTCCTGCCTTGCTGGCCGAGGGCCTGCGGCTGCAGAACACTTTTACCAGCACTGCTTCTGCTTGCAATGCATCCTCATTTAAAAGGAAAGGGGAAAGCCGGGCATGGTTGCGCACGCCTGTAATCCCAGCACTCGGGAGGCTGAGGCAGGAGGATTGTTTTGAGTTCGAGACCAGCCTGGGCTGCAAAGTGAGCTCAAGGCCAGCCTGAATTGCATAGCCATAGTGAGACCCTGTCTCAGAATGACAAAATATAAATAAATCGATAGCTGGGGCTGGGGAGACCTGCCTGCCTCAGGAAGTGCTGCAGCAGACAGACCTTCCTCTGCACGTGGTCTCACATCCCGTGCAGGCCCCTGGTGAGAGGCACGGAGCTCTGCTGTGCTCGGAAGGCTTCTGGCAGCACCACCGCAGCCAGGCAGAAGACTTCCCGAGTGCCTTGCAATTCTGACGTCATCTCGTGTACTTTCCCCAGATTTCTGGGATTTTCCTCACCAGCCGTGTGCAGTGGGTGGGATGTCAAGGAAGCCGCCCGGAGCTGAGGGGCTACCCGTGCTCCCTCTGGAAGCTCTTCCACACCCTGACTGTCCAGGCCTCCACCCAGCCAGAAGCACTGGCTGGCACAGGTGAGCAGCTCAGCCCCGTGGACGTGGTACCTGTGCACGGGACTGTACCCACCTGCAGCTGTGCGACCCCCACCTCCTCCCTGGAGGCTCTCACGGGACGGGTGCTGGCCAGGAATCGTCCTTAGGGGACCCTTTGTCTCCCCTCCAGCTCTCTCAGGCCCTTGCTTGCCAGTCCTGGAGCCTGCTGCAGAGGAAGCAGGGCTGGGGTGACACCCTCTGTGGAAGTGAGTCACAAGCCCACTGCTCCTGGGGCAGCCCAAGTGTTGCAGGGCGCCGGGTCAGGCCTCTGGCCGCCCGGCACGAGCCATTAAAAACTACAAAACCTGGCCAGGCGCAGCAGCATGTGTGTGTGGCCCCAGATACTTGGTAGGCTGAGGCAGGGAGGTGGAGAGTTCGAGGCCAGCCTGGCATGGCTGCCCATCTCTGAGCTCCGCTTATCTTTCTGTCTGATAGCGTTGTTAGCGGGCATGTGGTCCACGCAGCGTCCGACTTGTGCTGCCCAGCGGGCTTTTCAGTAGTGTCATGGACCCTTGACAGTAACCATTGCCCGTGCTGTGCTTCTCGCCCAGCGTGTGGGCGATTCCAGGGCCCACTCTGCTCCCAGCCTCCCACCGGGCGGCCAGGTCAGAAAGTCGCTCGGTGTCCCTGCAGCTGTATGCTGCCTGTGCAGCATGCATTCCAGGTGGGGGAAAGTGGGTTCCACCTTCAAGTAGGAGAGGAGCCAGGGGCGCAGCAGGCTGTCCCAGAGTGGGGTCTGCAGTGGGATCCTCCTCCCCAGGTCCAGGACGGTCAAGGAGGGCTCAGCACCGCGCCCCTGAGGGAGGCAGGCGGGAGGAAGTGTTGGGGCGGCAGCCTCGAGCTGTGGAGCCGGAGGCAGAAGCTGAGCAGCGGGGCCAGTGGTCAGCGCCCAAGTGGATCTCGGGTCCCGTCGCGTCCCTGGGAGACCCTCATACCGCGTGCTCCTGGGGCCCCTTGCGCATGCGCACATACACACACGCATGGCGGCGGAGGGCTCTTCCCCGGCACCAAGTGCAGCCGTCTCTGAGCAGTCTCCTGCCAGGAATTAGGTCAGGGGACGCAGGATTAAGTCTTGGAGGTTTTCTTTCCTTATTGCACACTAAACCCCGTCCACTAAGCCAGCAGCCCGAGCTAATCCTCCCCAGGTATGGCTTTATGGTTCTTGTCCACTTTAAAGATTAGGGTCCTGCGCATGCAGCGGCTCCGTGAGGAGGGGGATTACCGTGATGGGAGGCAGATGTTTGCATGTCTCGGGGCGCCTGAGCCACTTGGCTCTCCGGCCGCCCCGGACACAGGGGGCGCAGGCTGCTGAGGCCGCCCTCTGGGTGACACCAGCCAGGTCCTGGCAGACGTCCCCAGGCCCACGGGTCCAGAATCCTTGGCAGAGGGACCTCCAGGTCAGGGCCATGGTGACTCCCCAGCAAGGGGGACCCTCTCCTGGTGGGCTGCTGGGGTGGAGACAGAGCCCTCCCTAGCACACACCCAGTGGCCTGGTTGATCATTTCTGGCAGTCACTTCAGTGAGTCCTGGACACCTACTCTGCGTGAGGCTGATTCTCACACCGTCACCTCTGGGGAGGCCGAGTCTTTTAGTCCCCCACACTGGGGATGGAGCCAGGGCCTTGGAACTGAGCTCCCTGGCTGGACTCACTTTGAATGCTTCTGCCTCAGCCTTCCAGAGTGCTGGGATTACAGGCCTCGGCCACCTGCCACCTTGTGTCCCCTACGAGGGGCACTGGCAGCTTGGCCAGTTCTGTGGGTCTCAGCCTGGCATTCCAGTCTGGAGAAAGCAGTAGTGCAAGAGGAGAAGCCCTCCGGGGTCGGGGCGCTGTGGACCAGGAGGCTGAGGCAGAACAGCTGAGACTGGCGGGTGGAGGTTCATGTGGCCTGTAGGCTGCGGTGTCTGAGCCCCAGGGCTTTTTCTGCATGTGCCAGCACACACCCTATCTCCGTGCCAGTGCCGTGGCCCTGTCCAGAGTGGGTGCCCCAGAACACCCCTCAGGCCCACTCAGGGGTCTGCCCTGGCCGTGACACTGGTGTCCCCGCACGCTGGTACCCGTGGGGTCCCAGCGGCTCCTCCTCCCTCCCACAGGGTTTGAGGACGACCCCCAGGCCGTGCTGCAGGCTGTGAGGAGGTATGTGCGTACCTTCTTCGGGTGCCAGGAGTGCGGCCAGCACTTCGAGGCGATGGCTGCGGAGTCCCTGGACACTGTGAAGACCCCAGACCAGGCGGTGCTCTGGCTCTGGAGGAGGCACAACGCCGTGAACAGCCGCCTAGCAGGTGAGGGGCGCCACACCCTGGGGGGCAGGAGCCCGCCGTGCGTAGCCGGGGTCTCCTGGCCCCAGAGTCTGCCTTCCCCGCTCTCCAGCACTCCTGGCTCTTTCTGCCCCTGCCACACCCCTGAGTAATTGTGACCCTGGAAAATTTGGGATAGCATTAGCTTCTCAGCTGGGCGTGGTGGTGCTCACCTGTAATCCCGTCTCTCGGGAGGCCGAAGAGGGAGGCTCATAGTGAGTTCAAAGCCGCTCTGAACGACATGGTGAAACCCTGTCTCAAGGAAAAGGTTTCCCGTAAGGAACTTTAATGTTTTCAGTCTATTTTCAGACTGCAGTGGCACCTCTGTCCCCATTCCGTAGCACACTGAGCTGGATGGGAACTGAATCAGGTTTGACTGAGACCTCATGCAGTCTGGTTTTTGACTGAAATCCTGGAAAGGATTGAGTTCATGAACTGGGGCGCCACTGTATAAAGAAAACCTCTCAGTGGTTTTGTTTTAAAAGACTAAAAGGGACCTGGCTTGGTGGCCCTCACCTATAACCTGAGGTACATGGGAGGCTGAGGCAGGAGAGTTGAAACTTTGAGTCCAACTTGAACAATTTACTGAGATTTTGTCACGAAGGACTAGGGTAGAACTCGGTGGTTGAGCCCTTACCTAGCATGTGCAAGGACCTGGATTCTATTCTAGGACCAAGGAGGAGAAAATTGCGTGTGTGTGTGTGTGTGTGTGTGTGTGTGATAAAAATAAATAGGACGTAAACATTTTCTTACAGTTAAGTAATTCAAACTATTCCAAAATCAATGTCAGATTAAAATTAGGCTTAAAAATAATTCCACTGAGAAACACATTTAATAGAGATGAATGGTAAATGCTACTAGACTCCTGGTCTCCGTTAATCCCTGTATTAGAAAACATATTACAGCTAAAGCACTAAAGAAAATTGGTTCTTTGCATGGAGAGCTGCTGTGCTCCCATGTTGCTGGGGTTTGCTCTGTCCCGATCAGCCGAGTTTCACGGCTTTGCCAGCGGCTGGGCTCCCCCCGACCCCCAGGTCTCTCAGGGCCCGTTGGGTCCAGGAGCTGCCTACAGCCAGCCCCACAGGGCCATGTCCCTGCAGAGCTGGGAGCCCAGGGTCTGGCCCACGCCTCCTGCCTGGGGCCCCAAGGGCCTGTGCTTGTGGCCTTTCTCACGTGTCCATGCAGGTCTCCACCCAACAGCCCTCCCGCTGTGTCCAGGCCCTGCACGCAGCTCGGGGACGTGTCCAGCAGCAAAGGGCCAGGCCCACCTTGTGTCCTCACACACTCCGTGCACTCAGCAAAGGAAGAGGGGTCAGGGCCACCACATTCAGTGAGGGACAGCAGCTTGCCAGGTGGTGCTTTCAGTGGATGTGTGGGTTGGGAGGAGGGGACAGTGATGAGGAGGCCTGCTGGGTGCTTGAAACCTCCCAGGGGGTGCTTCGGGTCCCTCCCAGCCTGGATGGCATGAGGGGACTGCGCAGAGTTGGCCACACACAGCGCAGGGCCCCACACCTGTCGGAGGTGCTGGCTGGGCATGTTCCCAGTGGGCAGCAGGGTCACAGCCACGTGTCTCTGGGGGCACAGTTGTGAGCATGGCTCAATGCCTCCGGCTGCAGCTATGCAGCCCCCCAAGTGTGCTGCGGGGTCCTTGGGGCCAGGCCAGCCCAGGCGCCCAGAGTGTGGTAAGACAGGGACATCCAGGGAGGGCGTCCCGGCAGCCAGAGCAGTGGGGCTTGTGGTGCTGGGGGCCGAGGGGGTGCGCAGATGTCTGTGGTCCCTCTTGTGGGCAGGAGCTGGGGGTGCTGCTCAGGATCTGGTGTGCGAGTGTGCAGGGTCTTTCCTGGGTGCACAGGAAGTAGGTGCTTCAGATGATGCTGGGAGCCAGAGGGCTAGGGGATGGAGGGAGGTCTGGGACAGGCAGGGTGGGTGGGGCCTTTGCCCCTTTGCCCACGGTGACCTCGTCCCTTCCTCACAGGCCAGCTGAGCGAGGACCCCAAGTTTCCAAAGGTCCCATGGCCCACTCCAGACCTCTGCCCTGCCTGTCATGACGAAGTCAAGGGCCTGGACAGCTGGCATGAGGACCAGGTGCTGGCGTTCCTGAAGCAGCACTATGGCAGCAGCAACCTGGTGGACACACACTCTGCCGACCTGAGGGACGCCGGGGACATGGTGGCCCTGGGCCAGGGGCCGGTGGAAGGCAGAGGACTCACTGCCCCAGAGCAGCCCCAGGGGGACCAGCATGCTGTGAGCCTCCACCCGCCCCACAGGCCAGGCCCCAGGACCAGACTTCCCAAGATCGCACGGCACGGGCTGGACGCGAGAGCCGCAAGTGCCCAGGGGCCCCAGGCACGTGAGGAGGCAGCCGTGCCCTTGCTGGGCGTTGGCTTCTCCAGCCTGGACATGAGCCTCTGCGTGGTGCTCTACGTGGCCTCCTCCCTGTTCCTGATGCTCGTGTACTTCTTCTTCCGCGCGCGGTCCAGGCGGTGGAAAGTCCGGCTCCCCCACCCCGCCGTGTAGCCCCCGCCTGCCAGGTGTCGGGTGACACGGAGGAGCCCAGTGACACGGAGGAGCCCAGCCACCCCGCCTCCACGCCCCTGCAGCTCTAAGGTTCACGATCAGGGATTCTGTAAACACGTTGGGCCTGGACCCTGCCACAGGGCCCTGGGGTGCTGTTCCCGTGGGAATGCTGCACCCTGTACCTCTCCATGGCTCCCACGCCTCTGCATCCCTTTCCAGGATGGAAGAGAAAGGGGGCCACCATGGGGCTCTGCAGAGACCCCTGGAGGCCTGCTTCTGTGCTCGAAGAAACTCCTTGGAGGTGGCCTCACGGTGCCACTGCAGAGCCGCAGTAGTGGCCTTTCTGGGTGCCTTGAAGCAGAGGCAGACATGGCCCTGGCTGTGCTATCGGTGCCTTTCGGCTGCTCGGCTGCTCCTACGTGAGCTGTGGCTGTGGGCACTGTGGGCAGCTTGTGCCTGCCAGCCGGGAGGCCAGGAGTTTTGTGGCTTGGCTTTCTCAGAATGTATCTGGGGGCCGTGGGGAGTAAACTTGGGCCTTGGAAGGGCCAGGGCGGTGGCAGTGCCTTCTGTCTGTCTGGTGGCAGGGACACAAGGCCCACCCCAGTGTGGCTGTCCAGGACCGATGTGGGCAGCCCCTTCCTCACCTGGGTTTCTTGTCATCCTGTGCCAAGGGGCACTGGGGGGACTCCCAGAGGAGGCCAAGGCCCCGTACGTGGGGGAGTCCTGCACAGGCGGCCTCCTGGCCGTCCTTGGGAATGTTTTGACTGTTTCACAATGTAAAACACGTTGTTTATAAAACCCGAAACACTGTCGTGCTAAGTTGGCCTCTGCAGACATTCCTGGGACTCTGCTGTTGGACCCTCTGTGCCCGAGGCTGGTGTGGCAGGCTGCTTTTCTGGATAAAGCGGGTTGGGTGCATCGGCATGCCTGTGTGTGTGCCTGCGATGCCTGTGTGGCCAGGATGGTTGTAAATATTTTCACTTTCCCTATTTTATACTCCCGTGTTTCCGAATGACAGTCGGTCACGTGGGTGTCATTGGGAGCCTGTAACATCACCATCCTTGCTGCCGTGTGAGACGCATGGACAGCTGTCGCCTGCCTGACCTCCCCACAGCCAGAGCAGAGGAGCAGGCAGGGAGCGCCTGCTAAGGGTGGGCGCCTGGCTGCTGCCTGCCTGCTGCCTGCCTGGCTTCCTGTCCATGCTTTACTCACCCAGTCCTCTGTCGCAGAGGACCGCGAGCTGGTGTTGGTTGCTGGTTTTGTGCCGGGGTTATTAAAGGCACTAAGTCGTCTCTGTCCACTTGAGAATCCTGTCATGGGGGCTCTGCATGGCACTGGCCGAGTCTTTCCCGTAGAGGTGGATTCTGGAACCCGGGATTGCTGTCCCATGGGGCCGGCCTCTGAAGTGGGGGCCAGCGGTCAGGCAGAGCACCTGTGGTCTATGCTGCCCTGGCAAGGGTCAGGTGGCTGGCGCAGTCCCCCCCCACTCGTCACATGGGCTGCTAGGCCAGGGCCACCTGTAGTCAGGTGTGAGGTCTGTTTTCTAAAGTTCTAAGTATTATGGAGGTATGGAGGTAATGAGTATAATACTTCAGTAATTTAAATGTTTATTTATTTTTAATGGAAAGATTTTGATTAAAAAGCCAATTGACATGGAAACATTACTGAAATTTTTTACCCATAAAGAAAGTGGACATTTTATATTTAAGTAAACTATAATTGTGCACATTTTAAGAATAAAGAAAACTGACATTTGAGAAAATTGCCCCAGTTCTCTTGAATTAGGAGCCCGCTCCACTGAGCATGAGCCCCCATTCCCATCCCACATCCAGGCTGGGTGTCTGGAATTCCGGAATTTCTCCTATCCAGTCCCAGGGTTCTTGGGAGACAGGCTGGGGTCAGCGGGGCTCCTTGGAGCTATAGGGATGGAGCCGCAGGACAGCACCCCACGTTGCTTCAGGGTGTGCCAAGGGCACAGGGTGCGGGGACCCCAGCCTGCCTGGGCATGGAGCACTCCTTTCTCCAGTGGCAGTGCCGTGGCTGGAGTCTCGGCCTGGCTTGCCCGCTGGACCCCACCCCCCAGGCCGCACTGCCCAGGGCTTGAGCAGGCCCCGGCTGTGCAGTCTGCCGGCAGCTGCAGGGCTGGGGTGGGGGTGGGCAGGAGTGGCCTGTGGGGGCAGGCGCCCGAGGAAGCTGCACCCCTGTCTGCAGGAGGGGCCCAGCGAGCATACTCGCGGGCTGCCTGGGCTCTGCTTCCAGAGGGTGCGGGCCCAGAGGCCACATCCAGCGTCCAGCGGCTTCTGCCCCGCTTGCTGCGAACGGGAACGCGGTACCTCGGGACAGGCCTTTAACACTTAAATAACCGACTTCTGGCAGCGAGGGGGCCCAGGCCAGCTAGACCCAGCCCGGGAAGGATGCGCATCGCACCGAGTCCGCCGACGCAGACCCGGAGGGGGATGGGGCCGGGGGTGGGGACAGGGACAGGAGGGGCGGGGGCCCCGGGCGCGACACCTCCTTCAGTACCGCGGACAGTGCCCGCACAGTGAGGGTCTCTGACCCCTCAGCACAGCGCCGGCGGCCAGGGGAGCTGCGGCCCTCGGGTAACTCCCGCTCCGACCCGAATCCGCCGCGATGCTACTGGAAACGGAGCTCGAGCGGGACCGAGATAGGCCCAGGGCCCCCGCCGCGCACACCCTCTGCACCTTCGGGGAGACTCGGGGTAAGAGCTACTATGCCCCAGCCAAGGGCTGGGGTTGGGGTAGAAGCTGCCTGACAGCCTGGGCCTGCTGGAGGGGAAGGGAGCAGAGCAGGGCAGGAAGGGCTCAGGGCAGAAGTGGGGTGACTGCGAGAGGGACAGGGAGTGACCACAGAGCCTTCCGACGGCTCGGCTCCCCTCACCACCCCATCTTGCAGCAGGGAACTTCTGGCCGCCTCTCCCGCCTCCACTATCCTCCCCAGGGACCATTCCATGGCCATGGACGTTGGAAAATAATGGAGGCATTGTTGGCAGGCCAGCCAGATGCCCCGAGTGTGGGGCCGCCCGTTACCCAGCCCTGCCGCCTCTGCCGCAGCTGATACTCAGCGGCCCGCACCCCAGGCCTGGGTGTCCATTCCGCTCAGAAGGGTGTGCTGGGCCCTCCTGGATGCACAGGCCAGAGTGGCCCTGGGGGTGCAGGATGGGAGGGGGTCTGTGCATTCCCACACCCTCCTTCAGCCCTTGGTCCTCATAGCTCGTGCGTGCGCCAAGCACAGACGCAGGTGGACAGGGTCACTATCCTGACACCAACCCGAAGTCTTCCCAGCACTTCCTGGGGCCTCTGTGGGTGCCAGGGCCCACACCACAGTGGCCAAACGGGCCCATGCCCATGCCTTGGGCCTCCCGCGCAGGGGAAGGGGACAGGGCAGCTCCACGGGCTCACCTGTGTGCGCTGGGGCAGGACGCCGGGAAACCCGGCACCCAGAGGTTCTGTGCGCGCTGGACCAGGGCGCTGAGACGCGCGGCTCCGAGCTCAGTCCCTCCTGGCCCCGTCTTGGCGCTCCATCCGGGCTGAGTCCGGGCCGCTTCCCTCCTGAGAGTCGCCCCTCCGCGGGCATTTCCAGGTGTGGCGCGGACGCCCGCGGGGCTGGGAGGGCCCGGGTGGCGTCTGGCTCTGGGGCTCTCTCCGGGGTTCCGTGGCCTTTTGCAGCCGGAGGTGGTCTCCAGGCCTTTTGGCTGTGCGGCTCCCGAGGCCGAACTTCAGGGGCGGGAGAACCCGGCTCCCTCCCTCCGGTGCCCGCAACCCAGCTCTCGCGGCGCCCTGGGGAGCCAGCTGCAGGGCAGGGGCGAGCGCCGCCGAGGGCTGCCCCGACCGGTCCTGCCCCGCGGCCCCGGCCCCGGCCCGCGCGCGCCCGCAACCCCGCCCTGCGCCGCGGCCCCGCCCCCGCGCTCCGCCCTCCGCCGCGAGGCTCGGGCCGGGGCCGCCCGCGGGCGCAGCACCCAGCAGCGCGCGAGCCCTTCAGACGCCGGCGGACCCAGGGGCGCGGTTCGGAGGCGCCGGCCCCATGGAAGCGCGCGCGGAGCTGGACCCGGCGCGAGAGTCGGCGAGCGGCGACCTGCTCCTGGCGCTGCTGGCGCGAAGGGCCGACCTGCGCCGAGGTGGGTGCGACGGCCCCCGGGGTCCAGGAACCGCCCCGGGCCGGCCCCGGGTGCCCACGACGGCCGTGCGCTTCCGGGCACTCCCCGCTCTCCGGGGTCGCGTCCAGCAGGGGCAGCGCGCGCTGGGCCGTGGACCTCCCGGCCCAGGTCCCACGGCCACGCGGGAAGCTCGCCCCGGAGCCACAGCCTCGGCGGCCACGGTGTCCACTGTGCGCTGGGAGCAGGGGATGGGGCAGCGGAAGGGGTCGCCCCGAGCGCGGAGTTGCGCCCAACCCGTCCCCGCTTGGAAATTTATTTTCCGGGTTCGGGGAGGGGTCGGCAGCGGGGCTGGAGGGAGAGTGGGGGGCGCAGGAGAGCTGGAGAGAGCTCGGGAAGGGCGCGGTGGGAGCAGACCCTGCGGAGCCTCGCGGATCGCTGGGATCGCGGTGGCCAGGAGCCGCTCGGCTTTTGCCCCACGCGGGGCTCGCGGCCGCCGGCCCGGCGCTGTCCGGACCGCAGTGCTGAATCCGCGCTGCTCCGGCGGCCGCGGCTCAGCTCCTACCCCGTGTCCTGAGCGCCCCAGGTCGCCGGCAGGGAGACCCTGGCCGCACGGTGGGTCCTCGAGCTCCGCATGCGAGCCCGCGGCTTTGCCGCACGTGGGGCCACGAGCCCATCGCGGGAGCTCTCCCGCCGAGCAGGAGCGAGTTTGCAGGGCTCCCTTCCTCAGCCAGAACGAGCCCTTCCCGAGTCCTCCCGTCCCCGGGTGCCGGCCTGGAACCCGCGGTGCACGACCAGGGAGGCGAGCGCGACTTGGGTCCCACATCTGGGTAGGTCCCGGCTCCTGCGTGCTGCTCTCCCTTTTCAGGACGGGTGTTAAATTAGCACAGAGCGTCCTCCGGCGCCAACACCTGGAAGGGCCCCTGCCAACCCTGAGGGGCTCCCTTGAGCTTCCCCCGTGGCTGCGGGCTCTCTTTGGAGTAACTAACGAGGTGTGGACCCCAACTGTCCACTGCGCACCCAGGCACCGGTACCCAGGCCACGCCAGCCTGCTCAGGAGTACTCTGCAGCTGCCCAGATGGGAAGGACGTTAGTTTCGCCCCCGAGACCTGCAGACGGGAGGGCGGGGGGAGGGGGGCGGGCGCACAGCACTCCCTGGGAGCCTAAACAAGGCCAGGGTGCTTAATCGTCTGAAGCGAAGGAGGCACAGGAAAACCCGCTTTCCGGGTTCTGTTCCAGAGCAGATCCGGGCTTGAGAGTGCACACTGAGCGCGACACGCGTCCCTCTTACTGGACACATCGTGTAATCGGTGGCACTCAGCCTCACAAGGCGACCGGGCACTGTCCTGCGCCCTGACATGTTTCTAAAACCGTTTTGGTTTTCCTTAGCTGCCGCCTAGCCTGGGGGCGAGTTCCGGTACCTTCCTGCACCTGGGAAGCCAGGCAGCCACTGAGATGGGGAGCATGTGTGGGGACAGGGGGTCCCTGGCCGCTCTGGGTGCCGAGGGCTGGAGCAGGGGCTGGCCCAGCCGCAGAGAAGGCCTGGGAGCTGCTCCTGCGACCGGCGTCACTCCTGTGCCCGCAGAGATCCCGCTGTGTGCCGGCTGCGACCAGCACATCCTGGACCGCTTCATCCTGAAGGCGCTGGACCGGCACTGGCACAGCAAGTGCCTCAAGTGCAGCGACTGCCACACGCCGCTGGCCGAGCGCTGCTTCAGCCGGGGCGAGAGCGTCTACTGCAAGGACGACTTCTTCAAGTGAGCCTCAGGGCGGGGAGAGGCTGAGCGCGGTGCCCGGGCTCTGGGCCCCTCCCGTCCCCCGGGCGGTGTGCCCTGGGGCCCAGCCAAGCTGGGGTGGTGCTGGGGGCACCCTGCAGATGACCTGGGCCTGGCTGGGACATCCGTGGATGCTATGGGGAGGGAAGTGACTTATTTTACAAATATTGCAAGCAGCGGTTTGAAAAGCCCGAATTTGCTGAACTCTACTGGACTTACTCCCTCTTAAACGGGGCTCCTTCATTTTTCTTTTCTGCAGTAGAAAGTTTTATTTGCAGAGCGGGGTAAGGAGGGCAGGAACCCACTCACTGTGTTGCTGTGGGCTTCGTGTTTTATTGTTAAGGTTTGTGGCAGTCTGCCTTTGCAGTGCCTAACGACTTCGGTACGGTGGGAAGCTGGTCCCGCTCGCGGCGCATCTCCCTCTGCCGGCTCCCCGCCTCCCTCCCTCCTTCCCTCACGCCGGCCCTTTTGCGGCCCCACCCGAGATGCTGGGGGCTGGTCGGGCTTTGGGGCTGCAGGTGCTGCCCCAGGCAGGCCCTGCTCCTTCAAACTCAGGCCCACTGAGCAGAGCTGCCCCTTCCCAGTGCTGATGATGCCTGGGGCTCTCGCCTCGGGCCAGGCCAGGCGACCACCACTCAGCGCCAGCACCAGCCCGAGCTCCGCGACCCGCTCCGGGCGAAGGAGCTGCCAGCTGAGCCCCTGTGCGTCCTGCAGGCGCTTCGGGACCAAGTGCGCCGCGTGCCAGCTGGGCATCCCGCCCACGCAGGTGGTGCGACGCGCCCAGGACTTCGTGTACCACCTGCATTGCTTCGCCTGTGTGGTGTGCAAGCGGCAGCTGGCCACGGGCGACGAGTTCTACCTCATGGAGGACAGCCGGCTGGTGTGCAAGGCGGACTACGAGACGGCCAAGCAGCGAGGTAGGTGGGAGGCCGGCAGGGTTCAGCCTGGGTGTGGGTGAGAGGTTTGGGATGGAGAAGGTAGGGGTGCCTGAACGCCACCCCCAGTCGGGCAAGGATGACTCACACCTAGCTGCTCCGGGAAGCAGCGGGAACCTGGGGTCTCACTGCACCTCATTCGGGTGTCTGAATTGTGTGGTTGACGCCCTGCTCTGAGTTCTCCTCTCATATCTTTGGCAGCAAAGCCCTGGCCTCTAGCCCCTCAGAGGCCAGGGAGCAGAAGGCCAGGGACGGGGCCTTGGCCCCAAGTCCCTTTCTCTGCTCCTTCGGCTGTGCACTTCCTCTTTTTCTCTCCAAGCCTACTGGCAGGAAGTTCTGGGGTGGGCCTGGGACCCTGGGGAGCTGGGGCAGGCATTTGGGGTGCAGCGGGTGGGGACTGGGGAGGTGGCCTCACTGCTCACCCATCCGGTGCAGAGGCTGAGGCCACCGCCAAGCGGCCACGCACGACCATCACGGCCAAGCAGCTGGAGACGCTGAAGAGCGCGTACAACACCTCGCCCAAGCCCGCGCGCCATGTGCGCGAGCAGCTGTCCTCTGAGACCGGGCTGGACATGCGAGTCGTGCAGGTCAGTGCTCCCCAACCTCTGCGCCGGGCCGGAGGGTCCCCTTCCAGATGGTGGGGGAACCCGCTGCGAGTCCCCTCACCACCTCGGTCCCCCAGGTCTGGTTCCAGAACCGCCGGGCCAAGGAAAAGAGGCTGAAGAAGGACGCCGGCCGGCAGCGCTGGGGACAGTACTTCCGCAACATGAAGCGCTCGCGCGGCAGCTCCAAGTCCGACAAGGACAGCATCCAGGAGGGTCAGGACAGCGATGCCGAGGTCTCCTTCAATGGTAGGGCTGGACCTCTGTGCAGGAGCTGGTGGTCGGGAGAGACGTGGGTGTCTCAGCTGCGGGCACCGGGACACCAGGATTTCCTGCCTGGCATTCCTTGCTTTCGCCTGGGGACCCTGTCCCATCCTCAGGCCTGTGCCCTGGCCGCTTGGGACGAGATCCTCCCCGTGACCCAGCTTGTCCCTGAGCTGGATGCCGGCCTAGCTAGCACCTGCTTCCTGGGAGACAGCCCAGCCTCTCTGGCCGCAGCCCTGCAATGATTTCTGGGAGCCCGGGCAGC
>RJWT010013275.1:0-21880 GCA_004365215.1 Cuniculus paca | reverse complement strand
GAGTTGGAAACAAAGATGAGACTCAGCTTTGGTTTGGTAAATGGCTGCAGGAGTGGCTGCCACTCTTCAGAAGGGTCACAAAATGACCAAACTAGAGTCACCTTAGTGATGAGCATAGCCGACCACAGTGGGAAAACTGAGGTTCTGAGGCGGGAATCAATTTGGCTGAGATTATAAGATTGGTCAGTAGAGACAAGTTAGGCTGAGACTTCTGTCATGTGGCCTCTTTCATTGGCTTTCTTTCTCATCCTTCCTTGCTGACTCTGTACTTCTGTTCAGACTCTGCATGTTGGGGGACCCCAGGATATACCTTCTGGATCTCTTTCCTGCATCTTACTCCCCTAGTGACCCAATTCTGTGATTTTAATCACCACATATACCCCCATGTCTCAGCTTAAGATCATTCGCCCTGACCCCACCTCTGAAATCAAATCTGTTTGTGCGAGTTGCCTTCTGGGCCTCTCATTAGAGATCTAAGAGGAAAAACAAACTCGATGTGTCTACAGCATAATTCTTAACTCTGCACCCCACCTTCAGCTCCCATCCAAACCTGTTCCTCCCACAATTTTCCCCCATTCAGTTACTATACCATCATCTACCCAGTTATTCAGGCAGAAAATCTTGGAATTATCCTGTATTTCCTTTTTCCTCAACCCACACATCTGATTCATTAGCAAAAACGTATTGCAATCGCACCCTTCTCCCTGTCTCCTTCTTTGTCAGATGCAATACAACCAAATGCATTCTCCTGCATCCTTTTTGGTCTTCAAGGATACATTCTCCTCTCATAGCAACTTCTGTGTTCTCTTTGAAGCATAAAATAGGACTGGTAGTACTGCTCAGCCATAGACTGTGTGCTTAGCATACACAAGGCCCACGGTTTGATATCAAACGCACACACACCTACACGAACCAATCAAACAAACAGGGTGTGGTGGCATCTGCTTGTAATCCCAGCTACTCAAGAGGCTGTGGTAGGAGGATTGCAAATTCAAAGCCATCCTGGACAACTAAATGAGACCCTACCTCAAAATAAAATTTTATACAGGGCTGGGAATGTAGCTTGGTAGAGATTTTGTCTACTACCCACAAAGCCCTGGGTTCAATCCCTAGTACCCAAAACCAAAAACAAACAAAAAGCCCACATGTCAGGCTATCATCGCCCTGCTTGAAAACCCTTCAGTGACTTCCATCAATTCAAGATGAAAGCAGAGGTGGGGAGGGTGGCACACACCTGTCATCCCATTACTTGGGAGGCTGAGGAAAGAGGATTGCCATCAGTTTGAGGCCAGCTTGGGTTACATAGTGAGTTAGTGAGTTCAGGACCAGCCTGCACTACATTGCAGGACTCTTGTCTCAAAAAATAAAATAAAATAAAACAAAAAAGATGAAAACCCAACATCCCAATTCCTTGCAAGGACTCACAAGGCCCTATAGGGCCTGGATTTCTAAAATTCTGTCTCTGCCCTCACCATCTCCATTCTAGGCTCCTCCTGTGTACTCAGAATCTTGCAGCCTTTCCTCTTTCTGTTCCGCATTTCTTTCTGTTCCGTGAACACTCTGAGATTGGCTCTGCCTTGGGGCCTTTGCATGTCTTTCTCCTCTTTTTGGAAGCCTCTTCTTAAGATTGTGACTTCATTGGTTCCTCATTGTTGGTGTCACTTGTTGCCTTCTCAGAGAGGCCTCCCTGATGAGCCCGTCCAGAAAACCATGATGGCTTTGCCAGACATTGGTCATCATACTGCCCTGTTGTCACTTCCCCATAACCTTTACCATCATCTAAAATTATCCACATCCTTTGCCTATCTGTGTGTTGTCTTTTCTCCTCACTAGAATGTAAGTCCTGGGATTAATTTTGTCCCCATCACATCGGTATGTATGTAGCATGCTTAGCATACAGTAGGTACTTCCATGTGTTTCACAGAAAGTACCACAAGGATTAACCCAATTTAAGTTACAAGTCACATTTATTCCAGACTCTTTTTAGACAGCATTTTCCTGTACTATAAATTCTTCAAAAGAGGACTAGGGATATAGCTTAGCGGCACAGCACCTGCCTGGTAAGTGCAAGGTCATGAGTTTGTTTTCCGGTACCAAAAAAACAAAAACAAAAACAAATTCTTTAAAAGAGTAATTTCTTTAAGTGCTCAGAGATCACTCACTTGTCTGCCACCTACTAGCTTTGTGATTTTGGGCGAGTTTTTAATCTTTCTGTGCCTCAGTTTTGACAGTGATAAAATGGGAATGATAATGGTGTCCACCTCATAGGACTGATGTGAGGACTCAACAAATAAATGCATAAAGAGTGTTTAAAATAATCCATGGGGGCCAGGGATATAGCTCAGTGGCACAGTGCCTGCCTGGCAAGCATGAGATCATGAGTTCGATCCCCAGTACCAAACCAAACCAAAACAAACCAAACAAATAAAATAATAGATGGAACCTGGTGTTCAGTAATCTTAGTGCTATTATTATTATTATTGCCACCAGCACTACCATTGATTTAATTTTTTTGTTGTTGTTGTTGGTTATTTGAGACAGGGTCTTGCTATATAGTTCAGCCTGGCCTTGGACTTACTATGTAGCCCAGGCTGGCCTCAAACTCATGGCAATTCTCTTGCTTCAGCCTCCCAAATACGGGAATTACAGACATGTAGCCATGCACCATGACACTTGGCTCAATTTAACTTTTTTTTGAAGAGGCAACTGTTGTTTCCTTCCTACCTTCAATGCATGTTATACCACTTCCCATGCTCAGGAGCTTCCTATTTCATCTAATAAAAGGACCAAACCCCTTTAAGTAGCACATGAGCCCCAACTACCTCCCCAGCCTCATCTTGCATGTCTTTCCTTGTTGCTTGTCCCTCTTCAGTCAGACTGACCTTACTGCAGTTCTTCTTACACTTTCTGCTTATTCCACACAAAGCACTGCCTGGAATATGCCTTTCTTCCTTCACAAACTCAATGTTAGCTCTTTCTTCTCATCTCAGCTTTGTCATTATTGTCTCAGCCTCCCATGACTGGCAACTAAGGGAATTCCCTTTGTTGTATACACTGGAGGTGACCTGTGCCTCTATTATATGACTTACTACACTTCTAAATTTATACCTATTCATTTCCCTTGGATTAAATCTGCCTCTCCTAATAGACCCTAATACCATGAGAACAGAGACCAAATCATTGTTTCTTCACCTATATGCTTCTAATGCCAGCATAGTGTTTTGCATGTACTAGGTAGTCAATAAATATTAAATGAATGAATGAATGAATGAATGAAGGTAAGTAAAGCCAAGCCCAGAACTGGTCCAAGAGAAAATGTGTTGCTTCTGTATAACTAACTTTTCCTTGATCATGGGGCCAGAACAGCCTTCCTAACTTCCTGTATTTTGACTTGCTTGAGATGTGGCCTTGAGTGGTCACAGGGCAACCACAGAGTTGCAAGAGTAGGGGATAGCTTAGCATGGTGGCGCACACCTGTAACCCCAATACTTGGGAGGCTGGGGCAGGCGAATACCCAAGAATTTGAGCCAGCTTTGGCTACAAAGTGAGTTCAAGGCCAGTCTGAATTACCTAGTGAGACCCTGTCTCAAAAAACTGAAAAGAAAAAAAAAACTGAAAGAAAGAAAGAAAGAAAGAAAGAAAGAAAGAAAGAAAGAAAGAGAAAGAGAGAAAAGGAAAAAGTGGATACGGAAAGACTCTGTGCCTCTAAACTGAAATACAGTAGAAACTGGACATGAAGTCAAAATCCAGTGGAGAAGTCTGACTTACTTCCTGAGCTTGGCTGCCTCGCTCACCCTGCCAGACACCTTCAGCTTTTCCTTCCTTCTCAAACAGGGTAACTACCATGGCCTAATGCTGAAGAGCTGTGTTCTGGTTTCCTGTTTTCTTTAATGGGTTAGAGCAAAGGCTCTTGCAGACCTGGGCCAATCCCCTACAGAGTGGACACCAGAACATGGTGAAATGAGAACAACAGGGACAATGTAGTTTTTATAAAACTAAATTAATTCTGAGATTGCCCTACTTTTTTCTGTGTCAGGTTGCCCTTTCTTTTATGAAACCAGAGTGACAGGAGTTGATGATTTTTATTGCCCTTGCTTGTCACAATCACCTACTTAATTTTCTTTTAAAGTTTACGGACTGTGGACAGCAGTTGAGCTGAGCTGAGAAACCAGGTTTTGTGGTTCCCGGTTAGCATTTCCTCTGCTCTGCAGGCCCTCACTGGAGAAGATAAGATGCAGGGTAGACAGGAGAACTGGCTGTAAATTATTGACAGGCTACCAGGTGAGAGAGGGGATGCACTAGTTCTGGTTATGACCAAGGGTCAAAATCAGGGTCACTGGGTAGCACTTCAGATGGGCACGTTTGGAATGCAGTCTCTGATAGCAATGGAACGGGCTGACCCATCCTTGCCATTGCTTAGGCACAGGCGCAGGAGCTGCAATGAAGTTGTTGGGGATAATATTTGGACCTGGTATAGCAGTTAAGAATCTTGGCCTTGGATTCATACTTTTTTTTTTTTTTTGGTATGGAGAATTGAACTCAGGATGTTATGTTTGCCAGGCAGGTGCTGTGCCACTGAGCTATATCCCTGGCCCTTGGCCTTGGATTCAAATGGACCTAGATTTTATCATCAGCTTCACTGCTTATTATTTGTGTGATGAAGGCAAATCAGTTTCCTGCTATTTAAATGAGGTTAAAGCAGGTACAGTGGTTCACACCTGTGATCCAGCACTCTAGGAGGCTAGAGCAAGAGGATTACAAGTTTGAGCCTGGCCTGGCAACTTATTAAGACTATGTCTTAAAATTAAAAATAAAGAAAGGGCTGGAGATAGAGCTCAGTGCCAAGACCCTGGCTTCAATCCCCAGTACACTCAGTCACTCAGTCACTCAATCAATAGGGGTGATAATGCCTCACTTGGGGCCCTGTGAAAATTAGAAGCAGCGTGTGTGTGCACACAATCCCCAGCCCACATACTGGTCTTCTGTAAGATGTGAGTCCTCCCATCAGTTGGGTGGGGAAGAAGAGAGCCACAGAAAAGGACAAAGGACAGCATGAAGCAGTTTGTGATCAAGGATGAGCAGGAGTACTCCAGACCTATCCGCTGGGGCATTCTGAGGACTGATCAGGCATGGGCTGACTGATCAAAGAGGAATTAGTGGAGCAGGAAATACCTCAACTGAGCCTTGAGAATTTTCAAGGCTTCCGGTCGCTACTACTGGAACTAGTTCTGTTTTTATCAACTAAGTTTTATGAACATGGAAATCCCTTTGTCTATGGGTTCCCACTGCATTATGGGCACATTCTTCATACATCGGAGATGTTTGACATATATTGAATGAACAAGGAGAAGATTAGGTAGACACAGACTAGACGGAAATATGATTAGATTAGATCTAAATAGGCTGGGGAAAATGGGAGCATCCTGTCAGTCATACTATCACCCATCCATCCATAGATCCATGCTCTCTTACAGCCATCTATGCATTCACACGTCCATCTATCCATATGCTCATCCGTTCATACTCTCATGTGTGCGTCCATCTGTCCATTTGTTTTAAGCAAAGCACAAGACAAAATCACTGTCCTCATGAAGCGTACATCAAGTGGGTCAGAGCTTAAAGGTAAAACCAAATAATTATATGAATAAGTATAAAATAATGAGTGCATTAAATGCTACAAACAAAAGGCGCGCATGGTACCAGGAGAACCTGTTACAAGGTGATTTGCCCTATCTGTGTGTGAGGGCAGGAAATGCTTTCCAAGGAAATGACCATTGAATTGGAAGCTGAAGGTAGAAAAAACTGAGGAGAGAAGAATGTTCCAGAGTGAGAAAAGAGCATGTGCAAAGGAAGGAAGAACTGAGGGAAATAGGCCTGGTGAGGTAATATGCACTGGTGACCTCTTGGGTATACTAAAGATTTTTATTTTTATCCTTAGAAACTGAGCAGGCGGCAGGTGACTAGATCAGATTTTTATTTGTAAGTCTTCTGGCTGTGGTTTTGAGAGATTGAAACAGAAGACTGGATGGATAAGTGTGAAAGCCAAGGGCTTGTGGGAAGCCAACATAGTTGTCCAGAAATTCATCCTGAACCTTGAATTAGGGAAGTGTGATTGGTGGTGGTGGGGTGTAGACGGACTTGAGGGATTTAGGAGATAAATTCAACATGATTGAGTGATTTTTTTTTTCAGGAAGGAGGGTGGTGAGAGAGTTGTCTAGGATGACACCCAGGTTTCTGGATAGAACTGTTGCTAGGCAACAGAGTGAAAGCTCAGAAAGGAGTAGGGAAAGGGATAGGACATGTTTTCCCCTGCAGTTATTATGCCCTGCTTGCAAAACATAGGAATCGCCTGCCCAAGAGTGAAAGCTGGTTTAAGAAGTTACATGCTGCAGGTTAAAAGGTGATAGGGTTTCTAGTCTTGGCTCTGCATCTGTGGCTTCAAGAGGGCATCTTCACCCTTCTTGGCCTGAGCTCTAGAATTGATGTCCCTTTGAATCTGGCAAGTCAAGAGCACAAAGCAGCCGGGTGTGGTGATGAATGCCTGTAATCCCAGCACTCAAGAGGCTGAGGCAGGAGGATCATTGCAAGTTTGAGAGCAGCCTGGGATACAAAGTGAGCTCAAGGCCAGCCTGAACTATATAGTGAGATCATGTCCCAAAAAAAGACAGAAAAAAAAAAAAGCCAGACAACGAACACTTATTTGTGTCCATTGGCACTGTTTAGAGATCCCCTTTGGAAAGTGCTTATTTTTTTCGGTAGTGGGGATTTAACTTAGGGATGCTCTATCACTATGCAACATCATCAGCCCTTTTTATTTTTTACTTTGAAACAGGATCTCACTAGGTACCCAGGCTGCTCTTAAATTTATAATCTTCCTTCCTCATTTTTCCAAGTAGCTAGGATCACAGGTATGCATCACCACACTGGGTGGGAGATTATTTCTTGTAGATCCACTTTGTTTAGAGACTGAAGGTAAAGAATGTGAAGCCTAAAATACAAGATCTAAAAGGAATCACAGGGCCAACTTCTCATTCTTCCAATTTTATAGAGTGGGATAGAATATGTGTATGACGCTTTTCTTTATTTTCCTGTACTACCCACTCTATGGGAGAAGGGGTTAAGAGGTTTGTCCAAAACAAAGCTATAGGACACAAAAGCACCCTGTTGTGGAGTGAGCCTCATATTCCTTTTCTTACTTTGGAGGTGGAGATTTTTCTACAGTCTAAGCTACCTCCCTGAACAGAAGGGCTGGAAAGAGCTGTGGGGATGGGCTAAAATCATAGATGCAGGTGATGCTACGCATGTAGGAAAATTATAAAGGAGCATCTGAAACCTTGCCCTGCTAAGCTAGAATCCTTTCTGACTCGTTGAAGATGCCCTTTGTCATGTACCCCTGCTGTGACTTCTGAATATCTTCCTGGGACTGCGAGACGCTTTTTGAAAAAAAAGAAAAAAAAAAAGGCGGGGTTGCAGTGCCTTCCCACTGCAAACGAGACATGGAGACAAAAGCATGGTTTGAACTCGATGCTGAGGTTTCCATGGTGGCTCCACTCTGTCGTCCTTCCCATTGGCTAAGACATTCTGCTCCAGCTTTAGCAACAGAGGAGGCTCAGATGTGCATCTCCTTCTTGATTGGTCAGTCTGTGTTGGAATGCCATGGCAACAGAAGCAGAGGGACCAGTCTCTGTAGAGTGACTTGAGTCACCATCCACCTGGGGTGGGCTGAGATTCAGAGGGCTGCTGGTAGGGAATGGAAAGGGCAACAAGTTGTCCCTTCTAAGCACACAGGCAGGCAGGGAATTCTCCCTGGTTGTTTAGGGGTTTTGGAGGTTGGTGGACTTCTCTGCATCTTGTCTATCATAATATTGCAGCATCTGCCCAGCCCTTCTTTGCCCACATGGCTCCTATCCCCTGTAGACAAAAAACCAAACCTCTGGCAGTGCAGGGGTTAACTTATTTGCCAAGTTATGCAAGTCGCAAACCAGGATTTGAACTCATATTTTATTGCCTGGTTTATATAAAAATTTTAGAGGGTCCTTGCTAGAGAATCCAGGAGTCCCTTCATTTTAACATCAACTCCTTTTTATTCATTAAGCAGAGAATGTTACTGAAAACATTCTTCCATCTAGGTTATCTGATCATCGCAACAAAGCCAATAGTTTAATAAGTCAGGAATCAGTGATGTGTTTTATAGATGAGGACTCAGAGCTCAGACAGAGGAAGGGATTTGTTCCATATCACACAGCATATTAGTGCCGGAGTTGGGCTCCCAACCTTTCTTAAGGTAGAGCCACTAAGGCTCTATCACAAACTATTGACTTACCCATATGAGGGGTCCTTTCATCTGTTAGAGAAGCCAGTTAGAATTAGGGACTTCAGGGCTGCAAGCTTAATTCAGTGATAGAACATTTGCTTAGCTCGTATGAGGCCCTGGATTTGATTCCCTAGCACCACAATGAGAAAGAAAGATGATTGTTGGAGGGAAGGCTTGGATGTAGACTAAGAGTTTTACTCTATAACCCTAGTCCCTGGGCTTCCCCAGAAAGTGTCCTGTTTAACTGTAAAACCAACCCTCTGCCTAGACCATACACCAAGAAGTAAAGAAATACAAGTTTAATTACAGTTGGCTTAACTGTGTGTGCTTGACACTGTAGCGTATGACCACGTACGATCTTGCTCAATTCTCATCCACAGCTTTTACATGTTAGGTCTTTACTGTCTATGGTTTTTTGTGTGTCTGTTTTGTTACATTTTTAAATATTTATTTATTTATTTTTTTGAGACAGGGTCTTGCTATGGCCTGAATTCACTATGTAGCCCAGGCCGGCCTCGAACTTACAGTAATCTTTCTGCCTCAGCCTTCTAAGTGCTGGGATTACAGGCATGTACCACTACACTGAACTCATTGTTTATAGCTACAGAAACCAGTGCTCAGGAGGGTTAAGTAGCATGCCCAAGATCACACAGCAGTAGAGTCAGGATTCAAGCTCTTGACTTGAACCACAGTGATGTCCTCTCTTCTCCAAAAGAATGCAGAATAGTAGCTCAAAAGGCATCTGAAAACTGATTCTTTTGCTCTTTGATGCTCATGTTTTCCTTAATTGAAGCTATGGCTTGATCAATTTCTAGGTATTGAAAAAGCAAAATCTGAAGACTAGCTTTTTGCTGCAGACCTGGAAAGAGTCCTTGGGGAATGCCCCAATGTCCCCAACACTGCCTCCCATTCCCCAGTTTCTCAGGAGAGCTACAGTAGTTGGCTGAGCTGCTCATAATTGGTGTGGAGAGAAACCCCAGTGTCTTCTTTGATCTGAATCTGAGTCCCTACTGAAAAATTAACATTTTAGCAGTATCATTTTCCTCCTGCCCAACTTGGGATCCCTGAAGCTCTTGCCCCTGAAGCAGAGCCTGGTCATCTGGCCCAACCCCTTGTCCTCTCAAGGGCATTGGTTTTGGAGGACACAACCTGGCAGAAGCTCACACTTGCCACTCTACTCCCCCAAGTAAGCAAGGGGCAGGCACACAGTGTCTCCACCAAAAACAATTTGAGACATCTTCCCTGTGCCAGACACCAAGGCGCCCACTGACACATGAGGGAGATGGTAGGGAAAAAAATGTTATGGCCCCTGCCTTGTGAAAACTGCAGCTTAGTGGAGGAAGAGAACAATAAGCCATAAGTGAATCAATCACGACTTCAGCTAGAGATAAAAGCCTTATGACAAGATGAAACAGGATAATGGGATAGAAAGGGCCTGGTGGTGGAGTGGGGGTGGATGTGATGTAGAGGTGCTATTTTAGCCAGGATTGTCAGGAAAGGGCTCTGTGAAGACATGATGTCTGAGTAGACTTTTGAACGAGGGGGCAATTGTATCAGTTATCTACAGCCGTGTAACACACCCCTAAACTTAGTTCTTTACCACAACCATGATTGTGGTTCATGAGTCTGTGGTTGGCCTGGGTGATTCTTCTGTTTGTTTCTCCTGGTCACCCCTGCAGCTGAAGGTTCAAGAAGACTTTATTCCTATGTTTGGTAGCTGGTGCTGGCTGTTGGCAGGGGCACCTCAGCTCCTGTCACATGAATCTTTCAGCTGGCTATACTGGCTGCCTGACTGGAGATCTAGAAGCATCATTCCAAAGGGATGAAGGCAAAAGCCTGAAAGACTTCTAATGGCCTAAGTCTCAAACTCATAAAGAGTCATTTCTACTTTGTTGTTAAAACAAGTCTCAAGGTCAGTTTGGATTCAGTGGGCAGAGTAAGAGATACCCCCTCTGATGAAAGGAGTAACAAAATACTTGTGATCCTCTTTAATCTGTCATATCATCCATATAAGGATCTTTAGGAAGAGTGTTCCAAGCAGGGGAATAGCAGGTGAAAAGCCCCTGAAATAGGATGGAATCCAGAGACTTGAGTCATGAAAAATGAGTTCCTCTACTTCCTTGGTTTCCTATTCTGTAAAGTAGGAAATAAGGATGCCTCCCTATGTCCTTTACGGTCACATAAGACATAGCAGGATTTACAGGCATAGAAGACACCTTCAGAACAGGTTCTAGGGTTTGGGTTTTGGCCACTGGGAGGGAAGAGAATCAAACGTAGAATCTGTTTGTCATCCTACAAGCTCACCAGAGTTTGTTGGGCACTATCTGGCAAGAAGGTTCAGTGCTTAGCAATGAAGGTCACTGGAGGAGAGTCAGGTTGGCTGATCTTGCTGAGTTTATGGGATTAAAAAAAAATTGCTTGGGCCCTGCATGATGACCAAGACACACCTTGGTATATCTCAAAGATATACACCAGGTATACCTCAAAAGAAAACAATGGGAGGACTTTGGAGTCCAGGGAAGGCCTAGAGGAAATGAGATTCCTACAGGGCTATGGGGAGCACATAGGTTTGACTAAAGGAAGGAAAACTTCATAGGGGAAGTGTCAGGGGCTTTGGAATTTAACAATTCACTATAATGAACATTTGTTGAGCCCCTACTCTGCATTGAATAAACAGGACAGGCAGAAAGTACTTTGGGGATCCAGAGAAGATCCAGAGAGCCATGGAGGCTTCCAGGAGTTACTAGTCAGCTTTCCTGTTGCTGGGGCAAATTACCCAATACCCACTATTTAACAGAAGAGAGGTTTATCTGGCTCATGGCTTCAGAGGATTTAGTCTGTGGTTAGCTGATAGAAAGGCAGGAACATCATGGCAGAAGGCCATGAGTAATAAAAGATGCATAATTCAGAGCAGCAGGGAAACAGTGCTAAGGAGGAAAGGACCAGGGATCATATATATAGTACCCAAGGTCGCATTTCCATGACCCACCCCTACACACCCAGAAGTGTGATTTACTAATCCCCCGGGCAGCTCCCAAACCAATCAAACTGACAATCTTAATTGGCACAAGGAAAAAGTGACAATGCTTCAGAGACCTGGATAATGAGTCCGTCAGGCCAAGCACTATGGGCAATGGGAGAAATAGAAGGTGCCAACCAGGACCCTGTAGAAGGAACAAAACTACAACGTTCACAGAGGAAGGAGAGCTTGATATTTTCAAGCAGAGGTAGAGACTTTTGCCTGAAGTTAAGATTCCATGTGTAAAAGAGGGAAGGAAGGAGCTTGGGGCCAAAATAGGCCTTGTGGGCCAGATAAAGACTCCAATCTTTTTTCCTGAGGGCAATGTACATAAAACTCCAGATTTAGCAAATAAAAATACAGGGTGTCCTGTTCAATTTGAATTTCAGATAAACAACACATCTTTTTTTAGTACAAATATGTGCATGGAATATCTGGGACATTCCTAAACTAAAGCTTTGTTCATGATCTATTTGAAATTAAGTTTTAACTGGGCCTCCTGTTTTTCTCTGGTGACCTTAAATGCGGGATCGCAGAAGGGTTTTATGCAGGGAGATGACACTGTCAGAATTTACATTTGTGGTTGCCCCCAAGATTTGTGGCAAAATGGACTAGAAAGAGATGGGAGGGGATAGGGGATGAAGTTCCTCCCGTTGTCCAGGCCAGGAAACAGGACAAAGATCCCCACCAGGAAATGGAGGCATCTCATCATGTCTGCCAACTCTTGTGCCTCCTTCAACAGGCAGGTGGCCTTGGATAAACCCTTCAGCTGATGGAGTCCTGGGGGACTGCTGACCAGGTGAGGTCCCAGCTCTGAAGTGTGAGCCTCTGGGCTTGTCTTGCTCCTCCTGGACTCTCAGTGTGCTCCTCTGTCAGATGAAGGGGTCAGATAATCACAGAGATGATCCATAAATGCCTTCTGCTTTTGCCATCCCTGGGGCTCTCTGCTCATCCCGTTCTTGACATTTCTTCTGGTGTGGATTCATGGGGTGAGAAGTCCCAGCCAGGGCCATCTGACTCCAAGGTCACCTTTCCTCTACCTCCTTGATCCTTCTTGCCCTCACCATTTCTCTGACCAATGCATAAATCACCTTGCTGCAAACTCTGGTGCCATGCCTGGTTTGGGAGAAGAGACTGAGTATTAGTTGAATGCCTACTATGTACTAATAAGTTCTTTATGTCCCTTGTCTCATTTAATTCCCCCCAACACCCCTGCAAGGAAGGTATTATCCCCCTTTTACAGATAAGAAAATTGAGGCTCAGTGGTCTAGTTGCTACTCTGGTCACATGGCTGTGCAGGGCAAACTTGGCACAAAGTCCAGGTCTGGCTGGCGCCAGTGCTTGGCCTTCCCACTGTCTCCAGGAAATGTCCCTGGGAGCCCTTAATCCCCCATTTGTTTAGGGCTGGGGCTCAGTCAGCAGTCTTCTTGTTCTACTGCAGGCACATGCTACTCTGGCTCTTTCTGAGTTAAGCCACGGGCTCAAATGGGCTGGTGTAATGCTCATCTGCTGGTGGCTTTGTGGTTTAGAAGCCCTTTCTCATCTGTGTCCTTCCCATGACCCAGTGGGGACTCAACACAGCCCCTTCCAGCTTTTCTTGACTGCAGCACTGCCGCAGTGAAGGCCGCATTAAATATTAAAAGGGCAGCTCCTGGCAACACTATGATGTCAATTACTGCTCGGCAAGGGCTGAGGCTGCCTTCCCAAGGTGAAGCAGTGACTGGAATTCAGCCGGCTCCAATGGCATCCCAGGAGGCTGGCTGTCGGGACTTGGAGAAGATGCTGCTAATGTAAGGTGTGGCAAGAGTCCAAAAGCTTTTCTCTGATCTTCCTGGCTCCCTCTCGGCCCCGGGTGGCATCCCAATGCTGGCATGATGCATTCAGTCATTTGACAAGTATTCACTGAGCACCTGCTGTATGTCAAGCACAGTGCTAGGCTCTATGAATGCAGCTAAGAGTGTAAAGGTCTCTACATCACGGAGCCACGCTTCTGGTAGAAGAAAGGAAGAAATTCAGTATTGTAGGCCAGAACAGGTGCCCACCTAAGACTGATCACCAAGGGATCCTTCCAAAGGAAGCCAGCTTCAACCTGAAGAAGGAGACTGAGTTAGGTTGGAAAAGAAGGAAAAGTGTTTCAGGCCGAAGGAGTAGGACTGGAGCACAGAGCCTCGTTCCACTTCTTCCTAGCCATTTATCTGCAAACCATCTTCTTACCTCACACGGTTGCTATGAGAACTAAATAAAGCCATGGGTAGTGGAAGCACAGGTTTGTACAAACAGTGAGGTGCGGTGAAAGCTCAGGGTAGCTGTTATGAAAAAAGCTCTTGGCCTTTATATGATACTTCCCCCTTTCCAGGAATTCCTACTCCCATTTGCTGAACAGAGACATTGAGGGTCAGTGACATGTCCAGAGTTATACTGTGGATTAGATATTTGGTAGTAAGCTGAACATATGACTGTAGACTCTGATTTGTGCTTTTAGCCACACTCTAGCCTCAGACAATGCAAGCAGTTGTTTCAGCTCAGTGTGAGACAGAATCCCACTTGCGATCCCAGAATGAGTTCTTGCCAGTATTTCTAAGGACAGCCCTGGCTCTCTTTGAAGTAAGGCCACAGCTGTGTGAGGATAAACCTGAGTCTGAGCTTTGGGAGGCTTCTGGAGGCCTGGACATAGACTTGGTTCTGTTCCTAACCTGCTGTGTGATTGTGGGTGAATTATTTTCCCTCTCTGAGCCCAGGTAACCCCACCCCAACCAGGACAGCTGAGAGACCAGCTGTCATTGCCTAGGCCTCTGATCCTCCCAAAAATGCTAAGGGAAGGGAACCACTTTAAATTCCATGTTAAAGATGAGAAACCAGTCTTAGAGGAGCAAAAAGTGACACGCACAGTTAGAAAATGGGGGGTCAGAATGTGGAGCCAGGCCCAGCTGCTGGCAGAGGTGACCAAGTCTATCACACTGCACTGCCCGTTGGAGTCAGAAAGCAAGCTGAATTATCTCCAGTATATTTATCACAGCTCTGTGATTCTGTGAGCTCCTTTCTGCCCTCAAGCCCTTAGGCCCAGTGATTTCACGTGGCGGGCATTTCAGGTTGGGCAGATCCTCCAACTGTTCCCATTTGAAGGACTTAGTAGCACTGTTATAGTGCCTGGTAGGCAGCACCCACTCATTCCCTCAGTTACAGTCTCTGTCCTCCTGGCAACAGCCCAGAAGGTCTATCAAAGTCAGCACTGTTGCAACATGCCCATTTTACACAAGAGGAAACAAGCGCAGAGAAGTAGAGCAACTTGTCCAGGTTTCCTTAGCTACTGTGGGAAGGCTGGGCCTGGAGACCTGGCTTGTTGCTCTGTATCTCGCATTTTGTGCTCTGAGTAATTTCAACCAAATTCAACACCAGATCTATCTTCAGCTCCTCCTAGCTCCTGTAATCTTGCTTTCCGCTCCCTTTTTCTCTCTCCTTTATCTCACACTCAATTGTCAATTAGTCTATTACCTGTCAGTGGAATGAGCATATTCTCCCTCCCCTGGGGGAATAAGAAGAAACAGAAAAGAATGAAAGAAATGACCTTGGCCACTCAAAAAGAGGGTTCTATGGTGGGATTTCTCTAAAACACAGAAGTGTATAATTGCATTCCTTGGGCAGTGTGTGAATTCGGGACACTCAGTCAAGCATCCCAGGGGTTCAGATGATAAATGAAACTCAAGCCCTATCTTCAGATGCTTCTGTTCTACAAGGGAGATGACAACTTCCCCCAAAAAGTGGGAAGCAAATGGTTTAAATGGCAAAGAGCATAAGTTGTGTAGTCAGAAAGACCTGTGTTCAAATCCTTACTCTTCCTGTGCTTGGGTAAGTAGATGCCTCTCTGAGATTCACTTTCTCCATCTGTTTAACAGGTAGACGAAGAATAGTCATGAGGATTAAATTAGATCACATTCTACATTAAATGACAAAACATAGTGTTCAATACCTAGTACCTGGCCAGTAAATGTCAATCCTACTGATGTCACTCTATACAAATGGCTGTCATCGGGATTCGGGATGGGGTAGGTGAATGGTGAGAATACTTGTTGGAGATATCTAGAAGGCTGTTTTGTGCAAGTAAGATTGCAGCTGGGTATTAAAGGACTTGAGATATGAAGAAAGAATTGAAAGAATGGGAAAGGACACTGTAGTTGATAAAAATTTGTGAGCAGAGACTGGGAATCTACTGAGCTCAGGATGTTCAGGGAGTGGGTGATGAATTTAGAAAGCTGGGTCAGGGTCATATCATGAAGGCCCAGTAAGAGGAATTGCTATCTCCTTATGGGGAGGGGTCCTACCTGTGACCCCAGGAGCAGCTCACTGCTGTGTTTGCAGAGACCAGCCCCTAGAGTCAGCCTTCTCATGTGGCTTTCATCTTTTATTTCCTGAGTCTGGGCCAGCCTGCTGCTGTTGTCTGGAAAAAGCCAGAAGGCTGCAACAATCTGTTTGCTTCCTACTAACATCCTGGGGAGGAAAAGATGTTTTTTAGCACAGTTGCCTGGCAGGGAACCTTGGTGAAAACTCAGTGACCCTCTCTTTTACTTCCCATGGTATAGTTTAAGCAGCTGTTGATGACAGTTATGATCACAGCTCAACAGCCAGAAGAATGTTCTGAGACTCTCAGAGGTCAGGGGCAGCAGCAGAAAGAATGGCAAAGATGGAGCGGGTCTGCAATTTGGTTCCTATTGCTTGTTCTCTGTACTGTGGTTGGGCAAGGCACTTATCCTCCCTGGGCTTCCGTTTCTTCTTTTATAAATAGGAGTGATACCAACCTCACCTTAACCAAGTGGGAGTATACTGGCAAACTGCTGCCTTATGACCTGCTATGAAATAATTTCTTTCTTCACTTCACTGACCTAGTCCCAACAGTGTGTGTATGTACGTGTGTGTGGTTTGTGGTATTGGGAATGGAACCCAGGGCCTTGTATACTGGGGAACTACCCAGACAACTCTCCTTGAAAAGAAGAGCAACTATCTCCATTTTGGATAAACTTAGCCCTATCCTCAAGTATTGATATGTACAGAGCTGGCTAGGCCATTTCTTTATCCCTTCAATTGCCTTTAAGCAATGAAAATTAGGCTGACTGAGGAGCAGATGTATAATCTCTGAAGCAAAGCGACAGGTCAGTGTTACCCCACCCAGTGACTCCCCAAATACATGGTTGAGCCTGGTGAGATGGAGACCTGTGCTCCATGCTATCGACTGGGACTGAGCCTTGAGAAAGAGGCTATGACTTCCCAGAGCAGAGGATTGTATACATCATAACTGAAAAGCACTGACCCCAAATTACTAGATATTACCTCAGTTATGTTATGCAGATTGCTCTCTCTGCATTTCTTGCCCTCTGCATATCACAGAGGTGATCTCAGACCTCCTACCTAGCCCAGCTCACCAAAGTCGTGGCAGTCACATATTTCCAGCCACTCTCACTGTTCACTCATCCCTGAGCCACTCCCCTCATGGAGAATTAGTAAAACCCAGGAAGGGTTCTGGGTTGAGGCCTTTATTCCAGTGAACCATCATCTTGGGTGGACTTAGGACCCCTTGGCTACCCATAACTATATATGTCTTAGTGTCTTTATTCTTGCCATGGGTTGCACTGGAAGTGGTAGATTGGAATTAACTAGGATTCCAATAACTTCTCCATGGGATTACAAATTTAAACCTTCCTGAACTGTGATGATTACACAAAAGGGTTCTCTATAGTACATGCTAGGCAAGCTCTATCACTAGGCTACAGCCTCAGCCCTAACATTTGTTTTCTGAAGCATTCTTGTTTCACCTCTTGGCTTGTATGTTGATCTTCCAATGGTGAAGTGTCCTAGTTAGATCTTCAGTGATAGAAAAGGAAAGAAGTGGTAGTGAGGGTGATCTGGCTTCGACATGTGTCACCTCACTGATTGCCAGGGCTGATTTGGCTGATTTGGCTGGCTAGGCGGGTGTCACCTTCCTCCCTCACTGCTCCGTGTGCCTCCTTCCCAAAACTGTGCACTTGGTTGAAGAGGATGACCACCCCTGATGGAGATGACCATTGCCTTGGTAGAGGGTGTATGAGTAGCTACATTTCCCTGCTAGAACCTCCAAACTAGCTGTTAAGAAAAAGAAAGAATTTTGTCATCTACCAGTCACAGATAAAAAACCCAACATTCAGAAGCAAAGTAACAGTATTCTCAGCCCCTGGCCTCTTCTAGCATTTTCAGTGGAAACCATGAAGAAGCTGGAGGAACTTATTCTGGAAGATTAAGCCAAAGGATCTAGAAAATTCTTATAAGAAACATAAGTCTCCTGCTTGTTTGCAGAATGGAAGCACCCCTGCCCCTCTCCCTTTTTTTTGAGACAGGATCTCTCATTATGTAGTTCAGGCTAGCCTTGAATTCCTGGTGATCCTCCTGCCTCAGCCTCTCAGATGCTGGGATCACAGGCATACACCACCATGGCTGGCTGCAAAACCCTTGTTTGGTCTTCATTTTACTGTAATTCCATAGGTGAGAGCTTTGCCTTTCTCCTGCAGAGCTGAGCTCCTCTGAACAACCCTGAGGGAGATGGAGGCTATGAATGGGGCTCTGAGCTTTACTAGATCACAGATCGCAGCTACCAGGACATTTTCACACCTCTTAATGCCACAAGCTGCCTTGGGTGCCAGTCTGCTTCCAAGGCAGGCTTTGAAAGAGTGACAGGAGGCTCTGGGTGATCCTGAAATCTGTGTGCTTAGGTCAGTCTTGGACACAAGGGGAGGGATTCGGTATCAACAAAGCTTGAAACTGAGGTCAAAGCAAATGGTAGGAAACAGGTGTGAATGAGAAAGACTTGGGTAACCACAAATCTCTCACCCTTCTAGGTCTAGGTTTCCTTATCCATATAATGGGAATAACAATTTGCTTCTAAGTGGGGACTTGGTGAGATAGTATCTGAGGATAAAGTCTTTGCCTTCAAGACAGGAAAAGAGTATATTTGTCAATAAGCAAGAGCTGCTGTCCATGCTATTGTTGATGGTACTATTATCATCGGTTAGGGATCAGTGAAGTTACCTTAGCAGCAAGTCCTTTGCCTTGAGGATGAAAGAAATCCTATCTGCGTGACACTAATTTGTGGGCAGATGACCCCCTCCAGCTCAAGATGGTAACCATGCCAACAGTGTAAAAGCCCATCTCTCAAGAACAATAGCAGATCTTCTTTATAATATGTCCCTTGGCATTCAGACTTCTCAGGCAGCTCAGCATGTCTCAGTATGTAGGAAGAAAGAAGTCGGAAAACTGAGAATGTACCTTTCTGGGTCTTATATTCACTGCTGTTTTGGAAATCTAGTCCTGCTTGGTGGGCAGTCATTCCCACTGCTTCATGGAAGCATGCAGCAGGAAATTTTGGTTTTTAAAGACAAGAGTCTCGCTATGTAGTCCAGGCTTGCCTTGAACTAGTAGCGATCCTCCTGCCTTGGTTTCCCAAGTACTGGGATTACAGGCATGTGCCACCATGCCTGGTTAAGCTATCATGGCTGGTGCATCTCCTATGCTGTTACTGTGCATGCCTTGTACACCTATGCGCCTGCCGATCACCACAAATATCTAAGAAATAGATGTGGTAAGACCTGTTTTACAAGTTGGTAAACTGGCAGAATAGGATTCAAACCCAAGTCTAGAATCATGTCGTGTCTCCCCCCACCCTCTGCAGCACACTTACATCTTTGGGAAGCCAGAGGGGTTTTTTGCTCTGTTCACTCCATGAGACCCCATACCAGGTAAAGATGCATGCCTGGCCCCAGTGATGGGGACCAACTCTGAGCCCTGGGGCAATGCAGTGTGTTTGATCTTAATTGCTGATCCCCCTTCATTTGCCCAGGGGTGTCTTGGGAGTTGTTCGAGTCCATGTTTATTGATGAGATTTAGAACCCTGGGAGTAAATGACCTGTCTCAGGTGGTTGTACTTTATAGGCTTTGAGGAGTTGGAAACTTTCTTCTCAGGACAAGGCAGTAAGAGGTGGGAGACCTTTAACAACCTAAGTGACCCTAAAAAGAAAGCCACACTTTGAGCCCTTCTCTGTGTATACCATGGGGTGGGTTGGGGCTATTAGGTTTGGGAGTACATGGATGTGAGTTTGAGTACTGGCTCTGCTGATTCTTGGCTGTGTGACTTTGTCAAGCCACTGAACATCCCTGAGCCAGTTTCTACAACTATAAAATGGAAATGCAAATTGTACCTTTCTTTGAAGAAAAAAATACACCTATCTCTGCAAAGTCCCTCACTTAGTGCTGGGAGCACAGTAGAGGGTAATTTTCCTCAAGAATGGGAGGAAAAGCCAGGTGTGGTACTATAAGCCTGTAATCCCAGCACTCAGGAGGCTGAGGCAGGAGGATCATTGCAAGTTCAAGACCAGCATGGGCTACAAAGTGAGCCCAAGGCCAGCCTGAACTGCATAGCAAGACCTGAACTGCAAAGCGAGACCTTGTATCAAAAAGAGGGGAAAAAAGAGGAGGCTGGGGAAAGAGCACTTGCTTAGCATATATGAAGCTCTAGGTTTGATCCCTAGTACACACACACACACACACACACACACACACACACACATGCAGAGCAGGTGTGGATGGGTTTGCTCAGGACAAGGCAGAATGGGAAGAGGGCTGGGGACTGAGCCCCAAGGAATATCAGATTAGAACCTACACTGGAGACAGAGGAAGAATAGTTGGGTGGTACAATGGTACATGTCTATAACCCCAACCACTCAGGAGTCTGAGATAGGAAGTTCACAAATTTCAGGGCCAATAGAAGAATGTTAGTGAGAGCTGTCTTAAAAAATAAAACTAGGGGAGAAAAAGGCTGAGAACATTATTATGTACTGTTAAAGTTAAAGGACATATTTTTAAAAATTTAACAGTGACCATCATAACTTGTATGGTTGTTTATTTTTGTTTTTCTCGATTGGAGAGTGAACCCACACTGAGCCAGCCCTTCTTTTCATTTTATTTTAAGACAAGTCTCATTAAGTTGCCGAGGCTGGGCTCAAACTTGTGATCCTCCTGCCTCAGCTTCCCAAAGTGCTGGGATAACAGGGTGTATACCACTGTGTCCAGCTGGGAATAAACTTTATACAATTGAAGGGGCAGACGAACTCAGTCCATGTGACCACAGACGGGGGAAGGGAAGGGAAAAGTAACAGAGGTACACAGGGAAACATGGCAGGATGAGGCAGCACCGGAAGGAGGAAAGAGCTGAATGCATCAGGCAAAGGGATCCTTGTCCCTCAGAGCTGGAGACTGAACCTAGGGACCGTGCTACCTCTAAGGTACATCCCCAGTCCTTATTTTTAATTTTGAGGCAGGGTCTTGCCGGGTTGCCCAGGTCAGGCTTGAACTTGTGGTCCTCCTGTTTTAGCCTGCTGAGTGGCTAGAATCCTCACACAAACGAGGGTCACTATGCCCAGCTCAGGAGGGGGATGTGTTATCATTTGTCATGATGGAAATCTTTGCATTAAAGCCTTTTCCTTTGAAAATCTCAATTGATTAATCAATCGAACTAGGGAGGGTAGTTTGGGGCAAGGGGTAGAGCTCTTGCCTACCAGGCATGAAGCTCTGGGTTCAACCATCAGTACTGAGAAAAAGAAGGGAGAGAGGTGAGGACTATAATGTGTCCATGCTGCTCTGCTGACCTTGGTGAGCACTGACTACATGGAGAAGTAAGATAGAGTCCAGGTACACTGGGCTAAGGACTGAATGGGAGGTTGGAGCAGAGATGGGGAAGCTTGGTAAGTTGGAAGAGAAAGCTGTGTGTGAGAATCAAAGGGTCATTTATGCACGCTGTATTGGCCATTTTGTGTTACTATAACAGAATGCCACAGACCGAGTAATTTATGAAGAGAAGAAATTTCTTTGCCTCACAGTTCTGGCAGTTGGGAAGTCCAAGTGCCTGCCTCTGATGAGTGCATCTGCTTTTTCCCCATGACTGCCTTTTTCCCATGCCATTCCATGACAAAAGGTGGAAGAACTGACACCAAAATAATAAAAGAGCCCCAAACAGTTCCTCTAGCTCTTTTATAACTAGTATCAACCCATTCATGAAGGTGGGACCTTCATAGCCCAGACACTTTCCATTAGGGTTAAATCCCTAACACATGCTTTTTGGGGCATATATTCAAGTTATAGCGATATAGGGGAATGAAACTCTCAACCTATTATATGTCCGGTATGAGATAATGTTTTTTAAAATTGAAGAATGAATTTAGGAACAACGGAGGTTAAGAGCAGAATATATTTATTAAGAGAAAGAAAGCTTCTGTTTGAGGGACAGAAATGGTCCCAAGTGGGTTGTCAAGATTTTTTTTTTTCCTGCAGCACTGGGGATCAAACTCACAACCTCACACTTGCCAGGCAGGCACTTAGACTGCTGAGCTAAATCCCCAACCCTTGTCTTTTTGAGACAGGGTCTCACTAAGCCATTCAGGCTGGCCTTCAGCTCACTTTGTAGCCCAGGCTCATCTCGAACTCACAACGATCCTCCTGTCTCAGCCTCCCGAGTGCTGGGATTACAGGTGTGC
>RJWT010013274.1:0-12379 GCA_004365215.1 Cuniculus paca | reverse complement strand
ATCTCCCAAACAGAGAAATTCAAAAAAAATTTTCCAGACTTTGCTATAAAGGAAGTAGACCATAACTCCTCTGTCCTTAACTGTGGTAGCACTGTGGCTTCCTTCTACATAGTGCAGTGCAAAGAAACACAAATAGTAACTTTACAATGAAAAAAATCTGACAAATACTATCTCACTGAGGTGATCAAGTTAACCTCAACAGCAGTAATGCTGTTGGCATGAACTCCTCTAACAAAAAGAAAATGGCAGTTCATCTTTTTTATCTCCTTCCTCAAAACCCACAGCCCAATCTAATCAGAAGAAAATGTCAAAATTTGGTTGAGGGACATTGTACTAAATTCCTGGCATGTACTCTTCAAAACTATCAAGGTCATAGAAAACAGTCAGAGATTGTTGCAGCAGGATCCAACAAATGGCCCTGCTGGAGGAATCCAGGTGACTAGACCCTCTTCCTACATTAGTAGGACCAGGTGACTGGAGGGAAAGCCTGCCACACAGTGGGACTCCAAAGAAAGCACACATGATGGACAGGTGGGACTAGTGAGATGGAAAAGTCTGGCATACCAGTCAACAAGCAATAAGTTAGGGGAACCATTACTGTGCTTAGGGACAAACACACAAGGAATAGAAGCAGGCAGGTGGAACCTCCCCACATTTTTTAAAATTTAATTTTATCATGTTTTATTTTTGCTTTTATCTTACTTTCTTTTCTTTTTCCTTTTTTCTTTTTCACTTTCTTTTCTTTTTTTTAAATGACTGGGGAGAACTCAAGCCACAGCAAACTAACCCCATCCCCAAAATCCAGAGACCAAGTTCAGATAATAAGTTGCTTACTCCTTCATTCTCTCTATTCTACCATATTCTCTAATTTCTCAAAGATTGCAAGATCATCCTTTTCTTTCAGCCTTGCTTCTAATTCCTTTACAGTTTTATATTCCTAAACTTTCCCACCACAAGATAAAACCACTCTATCAAGGAGAAATACATTGCATACAAGTTCCTAATTTATGATCAGTTCTGTTATGTAACTACACATTTTGCTCCTATGGTCTAAGGCACAAAATTAATGGTGACCACAGTTTGTCTTTTCTGAACTGTGCTTGATGCAATTGTTGTTGATAATTATACTTTAGTTAGGATATCATATCTGTTGTAATTAGTTGTTCTCACTTCCATAACAGTACTGGAAAGTTCTGTGGTGATAACCTCACTACATCTCAACACCAAAAGACTGGGGAGTGAGACAAACAGATAGCAGCATCCCACACTTAATTCATGGGAAGTTAAGATCTTGGGGATGACACAAACCAAGAACCTCATATACACATAAGATATCCCAAAAGAACAAACTACCTAAAGAGGCCTTTATACAAGTGATATAGCTGCCTACTAAAAAAAAATCGCAAGGATCAATACAGAAAGGGAAATGAAAAAAATTTTGAAATAGAAAATGACAAGACACAGATGCAAAATGCAATCTTAGACCTCCACCCCACACAGAAAAGGTTCAGGAGATACTGACACAGAGGAAAATGGAAGACCCACACTTAACATTCTGAAATGATAGTAACCAAAGTAAAAATGAAACATAACAAAACAAACAAAAAAATTTTCATGAGACTCTAGAGGAAATAACATCAGAAATAATGTCTCAGGTAAAACAGGAAAAGAAAACCATAATGAAGGAATTAGAAAATCAAGACTAGACAGAGATTAAAAAGATAGAAGAGTATATGAAAATGATAGAAACTTTGAGTGAACAATATAGGAAAGAAATAGAATGCATGAAACAGGCTCAAACAGATGTTCAGGTATTAAGAATTCCATTAAAAGCTGGCAAAAACACTTGAACAAAACTGAAGATAGACTTTCAGACCTTGAAGACAGGATTATAGGTAGTGATCATGAAAGAAAAGATCTAAAAAAAAATAGGTCAGGAAATAATAATTCAACAGCTGCAAGACAATGCAAAGAAAAACAATATAAGACAAATAGGTGTCAATGAAAAAGCTGGAGTCAACATAAATGACATATAAAAAGAACCATTGGCAGAAGATCAAGAAACAAGACCCAATAATGTGCTGTATACATTTCACTCAAAAGGAAATTCATAAACTAAAAGTCAAAGTGGAAAACAATACTCCATGCAACAGGAATCCAGAAAAAATCAGGGGTAGTTATTCTATTTGCAGACAATGTGTACTTCAAACCAGGAATGATCAAAAGAGATAAAGAAGGTCACTAAATACTTGTTTGGAGAAACTTCAAGAGGAAGACAGAACAATCATAAATATAAATGCACCAAACACAGGTGCATTCAACTCTATAAGACAAATATTAATAGACAAGAAAGATCAAATAAGCAATAACATAATCTTAACAGGGTACCTTAATACCCTACTGTCACAAAGAGATAGAACAACTAGACAATTCCACAAATGGACAAAGCATCCAGTGCTGCTTACCAGAATGCACTTACCACAGAGTTTTATGCATGAAACTCTCACTTCTGTGTCTAGTTTTGAGATCACTGTCCTTTCCAAACTAATGCTTTTGCATAGAATAATGAAGATCTTTATCTTTTGTTTGTTTTATTAGAGAGATATCCTGGCACCTTAATAATAAAATCCCATTGTATTTGAAACTTTTCATGTATTTCTTAAGAAAGACAAAATTAAAATGTAACATCTGCAGTGTTTTGTGAAAAGCACTGACAAAGCGTTATATTTTTAAAAATCTGATATTCATAGAATTGATTTAAACTTTTTAGGTGAAAATATGATTGTTTTTGTCCCATGACTTGAAGATGAAAGCTATATCATTTGTGTTAGCATGTCTCAGATGGAACTTAGCAAGTTGGTTTTGTTTATTTACTGGTTGTCCCCTCTTTTCCCCTTCCTTCTTGTCCCCTTAAAAAGTTGACATGGTGAAATTTGTCTTTGGATAATTCATAAAATGGTAGTTTAGTGTATATGTGATTTTCAAATATGCAAACTTTAACCTCTGCTTTGTGCAAATTTTTAAATATTAGGCTGTCATTTTACACTACCTTTGTTTTTCAATACTTGTACAGTCAGGCAGTTTTATAACAGCGAATCTATGTGTAAAATTGGATTATTACTACAAAATGTTTAGGTCAATCTATCTAATCAGATGTTCCTTTCAGAGGATTTGATGTAAGTTACTAACAAACCTCAACAAACCCAAACATGGTAGCAGTACTTTTAAAAGTTTTGTGAATTGCTTTGGCTACTGTATTGTTAATGTCCTACAATTTGAAGGTACAAGGAAAGGTTTAAAGAAAAAAATCTGCTTTCATTTTTAAAGATGCAGTTAAGTGATAAAAATTTTTTAACTCTTTGAAGTGCCCATGATTCTGTGTAACTTTTTGTAGACTGGGGTTAATGAGTATATATAACAGGTTAAAAAAATGTTTTTATTTATAAGCACATACAACTCTCATGTAACTTTTGTTGTCTTATGAACAGATATAAATTGTAATTTGGGAACATAAAAACTACCAAATAAATCCTGTGGCCTAATTGAAAAAAACATCAGCAAAGAAATAACAGAACTGAACCAAACCTGTGAATAAATGAACTTATTAGATGTTTACAGAGTGTTCCACCCAACAACTTCAGAATACACATTTTTCCCAGCTGCACACAGGACATTCACTAAAACAGACCATATACTAACCCATAGGTCATGCTAAAGAATGAAACATGCAAAAGAATTGAAACCAACCCATGCATATTATCTGATCATATGCAATAAAATTGAAAATTAATGGAAAAGAAACTGCAAAACCTCCATAATCACATGGAAATTAAATAACACCCTGCTGAACAACTAATGGGTCACAGATAAAATTAAAGAAGAAATTAAACAACATGTATGATTAAATGAAAATGCAGATACAGCATAATGGAACCTGTGGGGTGCAATAAAATCAGTCCTAAGAAGGAAATTTATAGCACTGAATTTTCATATCACAATAACATAGTGAGCACAAATAAACAACTTAATAAGCACCTCAAGCTTCTAAGAAAAAAGCAGAGCAAGTCAAATCCAAAGCCCAATGAAGGTAATTACAAAGATCCAAGATGAAATTAACAGAATAGAGACTAAGAGAACAATACAAAGAATTAACAAAATGAAGAGTTGATTATTTGACAGTATAAATAAAATTGATAAACCCCTAGTGAACATTATCATAAAAACGAAAGAAGAAATGCAAATTCAAATAAGAATGCAAAAGATGAAATCACTACAGATTCTGTAGAAATTCAGAAGAACATCAATACTGATTTCAAGAATCCCTACTCTAATAAGATGGAAAACAAAGATGAAATGTACAGATTTCTAGACATATGATTTACCAAAGCTGAACCAGGAAGATATAAAATTCTGAATAAATATATGTTAGTTAATGAAATTGAAAATGTAATTAAAAACTTACCAACAAAGAAAAGCCCAGGTTCTGATGGATTCACACCTGAATCCTACAAGACATTTAGAGAAGAACTAATAGCAATACTCCTCAAACTCTTTAATGAAATTGAAATGGAAGCAATTCTCCCTAACTCATTCCTGGAGGCAAGTGTTACTCTGATACCAAAACCAGACAAAGACCCAACCAAAAAGGAGAACTATAGGCCAGTCTCCCTAATGAACATTTATTCAAAAATTCTCAATAAAATACTGGCAAACAAAATACAGCAAATCATCAAGAAGATTATACACCATGATGAAGTGGAATTCATCCCAGTAATGCAGGGATGGTTCAACATACACAAATCAACAAATGTACCACATCAACAGAGCCAAAGACAAAAATCACATGATTATCTCAATAGATGCAGAAAAAGCTTTTGATAGTCTAACACTCATTCTTGATAAAAACTCTACAGAAAATCATAATAGTTGGTCTTTACCTCAATCTGATAAAGCCATCTATGAGAAACCAATAGCTAACATCATACTAAATGGACAAAATCTGAAAGTTTCCACTCTAAAATAAGGAAGAAGACAAGGATGTCCACTATCACCACTCCTATTCAAAATAGTTCTGAAAGCCTTAGGCAGGGAATTTGGATAAGAGAGAGAAACAAAAGGAATAAGGATAGGAAAGGAAGAATTTAAATTACCATTATTCACAGGTGACATGATACTCTACATAGAAGACTCCAAAAACTACCTGAAAATACTTCTAGATTTAATAAGCAAATTCAGTAGTGAAGCTGGAGAAAAGTCAACACTCAAATATCAATAGCATTCCTGTCCACAACAAATTCACTGAGAGAAAAAATTAGGAAAATATCACCTTTTACAATAGCACTGCAAAAAGCGAAATACTTATGAATCAGTCTAACAAAGGAAATATAATATCTATATATTGAAAATTACAGTACTCTGGAAAAGGAAATTGAAGAAGATGTCAGAAAGTGGAAAGACACTCCTTGATCATGGACATGAAGAACCAACATTATAAAATGACCATATTCCCCAAACTGTTATACAGATTTAATATATTTCCAAGCAAAATACCATTAGCGTACCTCACTGATCTAGAGAAAACATTCCTAAAATTCTTTTGGAGCCAGAAGAGACCTAGAATATCAAACACAATCCTTGGCAACAAAGGTAAGGCAGGAGGCATCATAATACCTGATTTGAAATTATATTACAAAGCTACTGTGACAAAATCAGCAATGTATTAGAAAAATAAAAGCCAGACCTGAGTATCAGTGCAACAGATAAGAAGATGCAGACACAACTACAAACACACTCAGTCAACATATTTTGACAAAGGAATCAAACATATTCAATAGAATAAAGATAGCCTCTTTATTACATGATGCTGGAAAAACAGGCTCTATACTGAAGACTAAAACCAGACTCATATCTATCACCATGCACTAAACTAAAGTAAAAATGGATCAAAGATCTAAATATTAAAACAGAAACACTAAATCTACTGGAAGAGGAAGTAGGTAAAATCTTGAAGATATTGGTTCAGGCAGAGAGTTCATAAACATAACCTAACTGCACTGAAATTACTTTAAATTATTGACACCTGGGTTCTCATCTTATTAAACTGTTTTTGCACACCAAAAGAAATCACTAACAAAGTGAAATGACAACCCACAGAGTAGGGAAAAATTTTAGCCAACTGTCCACAGACAAAGTCTATATCTATAATATACAAAGAATTGAAAAAAAAATCAGACCCCTCAAATTGAAAGACTGAATTCAAAAATGGGCATCTGAGATTAATACATATTTCTCAGATGAAGAAATAAAAGTGGCAAATAAATATATGAACAAATGTTCAACATCACTGGTCATTAGAGAAATGCAAATTAAAACAACACTGAGATTCCTTCTCACCCCAGAAAGAATAGCTATCTTCAAGAAATCTACCAATAACAAATGCTGAGGAAGCTGTGAGGAGAAAGGAACTCTTCTCCACTGTTGGTGGGAGTGTAGACTGGTACAACCACTGTGAAAATTAACATGGGGACTCCTCAGAAAACTAGGATTAGAGGTCCCATTTGACACATCTATTCCCCTTCTGGATATTTTAACAGAAGAATTAAAAACGTCATATCATAGCAACATGTGTGCACTCATCCTTATAGCAGCACAGTTTGTAATAACTAAATCTTGGAAACAACTGAAATGTCCATCAACCTAGGGATGGATAGACAAGATGTGATATTTTTATACTATGGAGTACTACTCAGCTGTAAAGAAGGATAAACTCGAGACTTGTTGTTATGGTTTGTATATAGTTGGACCCCTCAGGCCTCATGTAGTCATGGAAGTGGCTGAGTCTACCATTTGTGTCTGATTCATTGTCTAGTGCTGGGATTGGCAGTGTGAGTTCTACACCCGCCCAGGGGTGGGGCTGACATACAATGTAAGGTAGAGAAGGAGGCAGGTTTTTCCCCCTTTTGCACTGCTCGCTGTTGCCACTTGCAGCTGCCATAAATGGTTGCCCCTCAACCAGGCCCCCCTGCCTTACAACCAGCTGAGTACGGACTAACACCTCCATAACTGTAAGAAATAAACCTCTCCTTCCTTCACTTTGGGCATCAGCTATTTTGTCTCAACAATGAAAAAAATGTAACCAAGACACTTTTATAGGTAAATGGATGTAACTTGAAACCATACTCATACATGAAATAAAATAAGACTCACATGTGTAAACATCATATTGTTTCCCTAGTGCAAGAAAGTGAAAGAGTAACTAAGATCCAAATGTGCAATAGATACTGTGAAATGCAAAGAAACTGTTCAAAATGAAAGAGCACCTGGGATGGGGGAAAGGAGAAAAGAAGGAAGGGAAAAGAAAAAATATATATTTATGTGTTCAGGATAGCTAAGATAATTATACTACTGAATTTCTATTAGTTCATTGAAAAGAATGGTTTGTGCTTGTATTGTTTGATCACTATTTCATGCTTATATCTTGTAATCTAAGCAACTACTTTGAAGATAACAATACTCAATGTATTAACCATTGTTACTCTCCTGTTGTTTTGAAATTTTGTATCATTGTTTTTTCTCTTTAAAATTTAAAAAAAAAAAAGAAAAACAAGAAACTCTCACAGCCAATAATAGCTTAATGACACATAGCAACTAAATATAATACTGTGGTCTGGATCAGATATTGGAGTAGGAAATCGTATTAGGGAAAAATAAGAAACTTTAATACAGACTTTAATAATAGTATATCATCACTGGTGCATTAATTATGGCAAAACTGCCATATCAGTGTAACATAATTCATCAAAAGAAACTGATGAACATGGAAACTCTCTGTACTACATTTTTTGTAATATTATTCCAAATTTTAATTTATATAAAACTATTATATTGAGGTATCTATTCTAAGATTTTTAACAAAAAGTTGTGCAAATCACTCAGATGATGCAGTAAAATTGGCAAAAATTGGCCCCTCCTGGAGGTGAATTTGGTAAAATCTAAAACCACATACATTTTTACTCTTGGACCCCTCGACTGATCCTTTCAGAATTTACTGTGTGACCTACCTCCAATGATGCAAAAATATTTTTCCACAAAGACTTTCATAGCACCAGTGTTTGTAATGACAAATTATTGTGGCAGAAAAACTCAATGCTCATACATAAGACCATGCTTGAATAGATAACGGTCCAAAACCTGTGATGGATCCCTATTGAATCTATGAGAATGAATGGAGATTTATATGAAATAATGAGTGAAAAGAGCCTAGTGTGAAGTAGATGTTGTAGCTGTATTTTGCTTAGTAATAATGAGGAGTAAATGAAGAAACAAACATTAAAAAATCAGTATCTCTGGTCCTTCTTTTGTGGTGCTCTGTTTCACCAAAAAATAATTTCAAAATGACTTGCTGGGATTGGCAAGCTGGGAACCCATGAGATGAAACCTGAGAGCCAGTGTGTGATGAGGCTGTGCAGACTTTCATTTGTCGTCACTTGTCAATAGAACAGTCAGGATTTCCTCTGGTTTCCCTTATTTTCCTATAAGTTTTCATGTTACTTTTGTCCAGGAGTTAAATATCAGTTTTGTTTACTCTTGATACTTGGTCCTATTCTAGATTCCATGGCATGGTGGAAAAACTGGTAATTTTTTTTTTTGTGTGTGCTGGGAATTGAATTCACGACCTCAGCTTGCTAGACAGAAGCACATGCCACTAAGCTAAAACGTCAGCCCCAAAGGAGACAATTTTAAAGGGCAAAATAATGAAGATAGGGTTTGGACAGGATGTTAAAAAGTGAGAAGCAGATAATGGGATTATTTGGGAAATATTTTGAAGGCAATTTGTGCTATTTAATAATTGTATTTAGGGACTGATGAAAATGACTGAAACAACAGTAGAGGTTTCTTTACTGAAAAGACAATGGATAAATATATATGTTTATCAAAATGAGAGTAAAAGGGAGGAACATTAAAGAGCCATACTTTATGTGTCACATCCAAATCCTAATTGATGGAATAATTTTTGATGTTGATAAAGGCACCTCAGCTAGATTAAATCAACTGATAACTGCCAAAGATTTTCTCGTTATTACTTTCAAAACAAAATAAAATGTGAAACTGTTTAATACTGACTAGGCAGAAATGTGACCTTTTGCCCAATAAGAGATTAAATAAACCTTAAAAAGAGCTTAAGAGTCTAATTTTCAGGGATTTCAGTTTCACTGAAGTGCTGTCTATTAAGAAAAACTTGATAACATGACCTCTTTTACTAAAAAAATAGAATTATACAGTATTTGTACCATCAGGGAAGTTACAAAGCTGAAAGTTAGAAGTAATGTTGGAGAACATAAAAACAATCTTGGTGTGTATACTTATGCTCCTAGCTTGAATTATTAAAGAAAAACAGCACCATGATAATGACTGTGTTAGTTACTTCTCGTTGCTGAGATAAAATACCCGACACCCACAAGTTAGAAGAGGAAAGGTTTATTTTGGCTCACAGTTTGTACAGGTTTCAGTTTATGGTTATGGCTTCAAGGCAGGGCGGCATGGCCAAGGAGCAGGAAAGATGAGAATCAGCTAGTGGCATGGGAGGGAGGAAGAACACAGCTATTAGGGGAGGGGGAGGAGGAGGGGTAAATACCATTCAAGGTCATGGCCACCTTGACCCACCTCTTCACATCAGGCTTCATCTCCCAACATCATACTCACCTCTCAGCCTATCAATGGACTAATGCAGTATCACACACCCATGATCCAGTTATCTCCCTAAAGTCCCACCTATTAGTGCATGAGGCCTTGTGGGGAAATCTAGACATAACTATAACAGGGAGAGAAGAAGGTTTGTCACTTAAGCGATGGGATTTGGAGATAGGGCTGCTGGTGAGTTGTTCCCCTAGCTTGTCAACCTCAATTTCTTTACCTATTAAGTAATGGCCAAGTAAATGTTTATTTCATCCTCAATTAACATGGGGGTATCGATGTATTCTTTCCTGCCAAACCATTGAGGCTAGAAAATGGGAGGACCTAATGGCCAAGAGTTTAGAGCAAACTTCATTATTTGGTTTTTATTGGCATATATAGCTCATAAAGTAGCAAGAAGCATAATTAGGAGGCTATGAGACCACTTAAAACAAATGTAATCTTTGCATCATAAAGTCAATAACAGCTCTTAAATATTTTCCTTAGGGAAAAAAAGGGAGAATAAAAATGCATGCTTCTCACTTGGTCTGTTTAGACTTTGTAGTTTTTCATGATTCAGTCTTAGTAGGTTATATGTTTCTAGAAATTTATCAGTTTCTAGTTGATTATTCAATTTGTTGGCACATAATTCTCTAATGATCTTTTTTATGTTTGTATCAGTTGTAATGTTCTCTTTTTCATTTCTGATTGTTATGGTTGAATTATTAAAAAAAATGTTCCTTTACTTTTACTTTGGAATTTATGAGGACAAACTTACAAAGAAGGCTAAGACAGGATAAAATAAGTAAAAGATTATGATGCAAAGTATAAGAACTGTCAGAGTACTCAGTGTAATTTAAAAGTAAGTAGATGTTTATAAAAGGCATGGAATTTTCCATAAGATCTACATTCTATGAGAAAAAGTACTTATGATCTGTTGATATTAGAGAGGAACCATCCTGACTTAAGGATATGAAGATGTTCAGAAAACATCCCCAAAATTACATTGTAATGATTATGCATTACAAAGCAATTACATTTATTTTCCAAAGGTGCTAAGTTGAAATATTAGAATAATTATGGGGGGAGGGAATAACTGCTTTCCATTTACCAGAAAGAATTATTTTGCCTTGTAAATTAGATTAATATTCCTAAAGATGTTGTTCTATAAAAGGAATACAAACAACAAAAACAAGTCAGGGAAAAGGTTCTGAAGTCCAAGGGTGCTTTTATTCTTTGATTTGATTGGTTTGAGTCTCTTTTCTACTATTTGATTGTAATATGTGAAAAGATAGGAACAGCTTTTTTGAAAAACAGGGGACATTACGGTAGCCATTGTTGGTTTCTTGATGTCTGACTTGAAGGCCTGTAATGCTTTCACTCTTTTTTTTAATCTGGTTTTATATTATTTTGTTTTGTTTGAGTTTATTGTCTGTAAATCTTTATGAATAACCATTTCGAAGGAGGCAAGAGACACTAGGGTAACCACTGTTAATCTCCTGTTGTTATGTTTTAAAGACCTGTATTGTTTGCAGTGTTCTGTTCTGAAATGCTATATTGTGTTTGCTCTATTCTGTTTTGTTTTGCTCTGTTTTCTTTAAAATAAAAAATAACAAAAAAGCACAACAACAACAACAACAACAACAAAAAACAGGTCAGGTGTTATCACCTAGTTGTCCTACTTCCCACAATTCACACGTGGCGCCCTCAGGTGGCTCTACAGACTCTATGAGGAAAGATGGAGCAAACACATGGAGTGCCAAACTACCTGCAATTCATCATTGATGAGTGGCAGAAATTCAGTTCTCATTCCTTTCTAATGGAAACTATACAAGAGGTTGAAAAAAATTGTAAGGAGAATATTACTCATTGCTGCCAAGCTGTATGGCACTCTGTAACCTAGATTATGTAGACTGATGGGGGCTCAGTCAGACATCCAGAAGGAGACCTATTTGTCAATTTTTTGTTAATTAGACACTAAGTACATTCTGTATGTAATACACTATTTTTTATTTTTCACAAAAAACCAAATTTCATACAAAAATGAGAAATTAACAATAGCTAACAACTGTGAATCATGATCTTTAAAGTAGTTAGTGTGAAAATGATTCCCTCTTACAAATAAACATAATAGCACAAAACTTTCTTTCCAATGAACTAGAGAAACTACTACTAGCACAAGTGAAACAAATGAATATATATCTTAAAATATTTTGAAACAGAATGGTAAATTGGTGAATTATTTGAGCTTCACCCTTCTTCTTATTTATCTATTTATCTTCTATTTTGTATTTATTTGCATAAATAAATATATTTTAAGTTCTCATATAAGAGAAACAATGTGATATTTAAGCTTGCCTTTCTGACATATTTCAGTTAATGTTATGTTCTCAAGTTGTATTAATTTGTCTACTAGTACTTCAAGTTTGACTTTATGGCAGAGTAGTACTCCACTGTGTGAAAATACCAAATACTATTTTAGGTATTGATGACAGAGTTGTGAAAAGATAATCTGATCTTCACAGAACCCACATTTTAATAGGAGGAGTATAGTATTCTATAAAGCAATCTTGATATATAAACAAAAATGCAGATTAAAAACTGATTAATGACTAGAAAAGATCATTAGTGTTGTATAGGCAAGAGTATATTGAGAGCCTTTTTAAGAAGAATGAGAGGAAAAGTCCTCTCTGAAGAAGTTGCACTT
>RJWT010013273.1:0-21871 GCA_004365215.1 Cuniculus paca | reverse complement strand
TTTTCATTCAAGGTTTCCGTCTTTTTGCAGTGTTCCTCTATTTTCCCAACTGTATCTTCTTTAGATGTGCTTAGCATTTCTTTCATTACATTTATCATCTCTTGTTTTACCTTGGAAATCATTTCTAACCTCAGTTCCTTTAAAGTTTCATAGAGTTGTTTCTTTACTTCAGTTGCTATGATTTCAGAAGTTTCAGGTGTGTGGCTGATATTTTCTTCTATGTCTGTGTCTCTTTGGCTTGTTTGGGAAGGACTGGAGGCTCAAGATTGCATTTTGCTCTTTCGTTTTGTCATTTTCCTTTATTCCACTGTGCGAGGTGAATCCAACGTGCACAGTTGAGGTTCCAAGGCTAGGTGATACTCACAATGCACACGTTCAGCTCCAGCCAAGACTACCACTGTGGCTGTTCTGTTGCTGGGTGGTGTCTGGGTGGAGCCCAGGCAGGATGACAGGGAAGCTCCAAACTTTCCAGGCCAATGGGGGTGGGTGCAGACTCCTACCAGTCTGTTGGCAAGGTCCCTAGCTGCACAGCCAGGTGGAATTTGCTGTGTGCGCCCCCCACTCAAGTCATGCTCAGAGAAGCAGCTGTCAGGCCACTCCAGGTGAATGGGTGGGGCCAGGCAGGACGCCAGAGATGGCCCCAATGTCCTAGGCCAATGGGGGACAGACACAAACCCCCACCAGGCTCTTGGGGAAGTCTCAAGCTGAAAGGCTAGGTAGAATTCACTGGGCATGCCCCCAACCCAAGTCAGGCCCAGAGCAGCTGCCCTGGGCAAATCCAGGTGAATGGGCAGAGTGCAGGCAGGACCCCAGGGACACTCCAAATGTTCATGGCTGAAGGGGGATGGCCGCAGATTTCTATGGGTCTGGTTGCCTGGTCCCAAGCTGCACAGCTAGGTGGAGTCCACTGTGCTCACCTCCAGCTCAAGCTGGGTCCAGAGCAGCCTCCCCCATGCTCCTCCCAGAGAGTGGGCGGGTCTCAGGCAGGACCCCAGGGATGCCCCAAATGTCCGTGGGCAATTGGGGTGGACACAAACTCCCACCGGTCTCCTGGTGAAGTCCCAAACCTCATAGCCAGGTCACGCCCTCAACTCAAGCCAGGCCCAGAACAGTAGCCACTGGGCCGCCCCAGGTGAACGGGTGGGGTGAACAGCCTCTCCCTTTGTTGGAGTGCTGTCTGAGCAGAGCCTGCCTCTGCCTTCCCTCTGAGCTCCTTACCAGCAAGCAGCATTTCCCTTTGTCCGATGGAATGTGCTCTGAGCAGAGCCTGCCTCTGCCTTTCCTCTGTGCTGGTTACCAGAGAGCAGCCGCTCCCATTGTTGGAATGCGCTCTGAGCAGAGCCTACCTCTGTCTTCCCTCTGAGCTGGTTACTGGAGAGCCAACCCTGCTTCTTTATTGATACCTATCACTCTTAAATTATTTCACTTTGCATCGTCTTGCAGTCATTGAATTGTTATTTCCTGGTTCCTCATTATTTTTAAGAGGTCTTTCCTTTCCTGATCCCAAGGTGTACACCTGTCTTCAAGGTCTGAAAGTCTATCTTCAGTTTCTTTCTAGTGATTTTTGCTGCTTTCAATGGAGTTTTTAATTTCCTGGATAGTTCTTTGAATCTGTTTCATGCATTCTAAATCTCTCTTATGTTGTTCATTCATGGTTTCCCTCACTTTCCTATGCTCTATTTTTTTATCTATGTCTTCTTTAGGAAAGCTTAATAATTCTTTTATTATGTTTTTCATTTCTTCTTTTACCTGAGATAGTATTTCTGTTCTAATTTCTTTTATAGCCTCATGGAGTTGTCTCTTTATTTCAGTTGCCATCACTGCAGAAACTTCAGGTATGCAACTCCCAATCTCTTCTATGTTTTCATATCCTGGACTTGCTCTGCTTGGGTTGGAGTCCAGGGACTGCCTTTTGCCTCATTGTCTTGACATTTTCCTGGGTTCTTCCAAAGAAGTGAGTAGTGAGGCCCCGGGCACTTCCCACGTTGGCTACAATTTCTCTGGAGTGTGCCTGTTTGGTTTTCCTGGCCAGTGCTGGCCATGGGTATCCAATGGTGCTCACTGGGTGATCTGATGCAGTGCCCACTTCTATTTTTCCCTGTTCTTGCTGGTTACCTGGGGTGGGAGCATCCTGAAGGATGCTGGAGTGTGTGAGGGAGCAGGGCCTGCCTCTGCCTTCCTTCTGAGCTTGTTACTGGTGAGCAGTCAAGTAATCATTCTTAATAATCATTTTGCCCTGCCCTTTGACCATCCCAGAACCTCATGTAACACCTTTTTATCATCACATGTGATCACACAAGGCATTGTGATCACCCAGATTTTTCCATGATCACCCAGTACCCCTACTTCTCTGCTGCAGGAAGTAATCCTGCTTCCTCTTTCCCAAGGGCCTGTCAGACCTCTTAACTCTGAGATATTATAATTTCTCTTCCTACTAGTAAGAACTGAAGAATCCCCTCCTATTAAGATGGGTCCCTGATGACTTATTAGGAACTTGTCTTCCTCGAAGACCTGAATATTCACCATCTCTCTGCCTTCTGTCCCTGAGGCTCGCATTGTCAATGTACGAGCAAGATGGCTACAGAAGTTTCAGCTGTCACATGCCAACAGGGAACTGTTCAGATGAGGAGAAGGACCCTTCCTGTGATTATCTTCTTTGAAAGAAGAAAGCTCTCACAGAAATCTACCAGATCCCTGCTGTTGTAGTCAGGGTTTACAAGGGAAAATATTTAATGCAGGAAACATAATTTATATAATCATTTTCTAATACTCACCCAAAGAGTAAAATGTGAAAAAGTACAGGAGATCTGTACACACTAGAGACCCAAAGAGTCCAGCTGAGGGCCTGGACATAGCAATGTCCTTCTTGAGTCCAGCTGGAGGCCTAGAGCCCATGGCAATGTCTTATGCAAGTCTGTATCAAGGCTTTGTATTGGGGAGGCCCAAAGATCAGTGGTGGAAGCTAGAAAGTCTGCACCAGCGGGATGAAGGATCTGTGCCAGCTGGCTGAGGGTTCTGCACTGGAGCCAGAAACAGTGCTTAAGGTAAGGAACAGAGCTCTCGCAAAGAGACCCACAGCCATCCTCAGTGACAGCAAGGACCCAAGGTCCTCTGATGATGAGAGTAGTGGAGTTCGTGTCAGGAAAGCCAGTGTGATGAGCTTCTCCAGGAGCATCAACAGGACTCCATCTTCCCCTCCAGTTCTCTTTTTATTGCTGTTGGCAACAATCCTCAGGTTACAAGTGGCCCATTAGTTAACCCATTAGTTGCATTCTTCATCCTGTTGCTGGTAGAATGCAGATCCCTGCATCCTATTCTGTTGTTGGTGAGGGTCAGGAGTATCAGGATGGCTCAGGTCAGTTCCACCTGAAGGCTGATAAGGGGACCCACAGTGTCAGTCTCTCCTGGAGGCCAGTTAGAAATTCAGATTTCCAGCAAGCACAAGGCCATGAGTTTGATGTCTGGTACCAACCCCCGCAAAAAAGAAATTCAGATTTCCGGGCTCAAGCTGAGACCTATTGAATCAGAACTCATGGGCATGGACCCCTCCCAAATCCATGGGGTTATTAGATATACTATACCATGACCTCAGTGCGCATCTGAGAACCTGCTCATACTAACCTCATGGGATAAAAGTTTATTGTAGAACTTGCTGTAAGAACAGATTTAGCTTCTTTACCAGGATCCCTCTCCCTTAACACAAAGTTATAGTCAGCTCGTGGAATATGTCATTGATACCCTGACAGCCTGAATAATGTCTCCTCCAGAATGCTGTGTCCCTTCTGGACCAGGTCACATTTTTGTTCATCCTCTAATGCATACTGTGTCAGCTTTTCCTTGGGTGAGTCTTTGTGGTATATCCCTACAGGGCCCTTGTACCTCTCTCCTTGGCAGACATATCATTCTTGGCTGTATCCTGTTTTCAGTCTGCTTCTTCCTCTACTCATTTGCTCTTGAGAATACAACCTTCTTAATTTTGAGACCTGGCTATAGAATGGACACTCTATGTACATGTGAGGAATGATGATGGCCAAGGTTCTTGCTTTGAGGCCCAGGAAGGTGAGGGTTCAGTGCTTTTGCTTAACCTCCCCCATCTCATGAAGATTTTTCTGTATTCAATGCATATCACAGTGGAGGGACTGCAGACCTGGGAATCAGACCAGCTCAAGTTTGAATCCTGCTTTGCTGTCTCCAGCTCTGTAACCTTGACTGATTGACTTGATTTCTCTGAGCCTCAGCTTTCTCTGCTATAAAGTGGGGTGGTGATGACTCCCTTCTGTGGCTCCTGTGTGGAGTAAAGGAGAAAGCGGTGCCAAGAGTCCTAGTATTTAGGAGACACTTAGCCCATGGAGGATTTTAGTTACCTGCCCAGCAGCAACCTTCTCACAAGTGAGGCTTACTCTGTTCATCCTTCTTCATCCAAGTGGTAATTTTGGTGACTGGATGCTGGAAAATACTTTGTAACTTTTGCATTTACAGTTCTCTCAGTTAACAGTGAGAATCAGTCTCTACTTTGAAATGTAAGTAGTCTCTGAAAGAATTTACCTCTAGGATTCTCTGTCTGTATGTGCATCTGTGTATGTGGAAGAAGGAAAGAGAAGGGAAATAGAGACTGTATTCTGGTCAGCTACCTGTTGGTGGAACACAATACCCAACATCCACAAAATAAAGAGAAAAGGTTTGTTTTTACTTATAGTTTCAGAGGTTTAAGTACGTGGTTGGTTTTCCTCAAGGCAGGAGGCAGAAAGACATGGAAAAATTCAGGAAAGAAGGTACCAGGAACTAGATATGGTCCCCAAAGTCAGACCCTCACAGACCAGACAACCCAGAACTGTGTTTTACTGAGCTGCTCTGTGTTTCTCAGGCCAATCAAGTTGGCAATCAGGATTAGCCAGCACAAACAGAGAGGGGATAAGCAAAGAAAGAGAGACAGAGAGAGTAATTATCCTTTTGCTCGTGTAAGCAATGGGGTTGAATGTTGTGAGTTCTGTGTTGTTGCTGTGATTTGCCAAGGAATAGGTCAACTCCTCTCTTTAGGACATGAGAGTGGACACTTCTCTGTCTGCAATGTCCTTGCCCCTTGTAAGTTGTCAACTGTGCACTCTGAGAACTCATGATTCTACTGGAGAGTTGACAGCTGGCTTGGCATGATTCTGAAAAACTGGTCACTCATGGTCAGTGAGGAATCACTTATTAGGAACTATTTATTAGGAATCCTACCTTTCTCAGTCTTCTGTCTTGGGAAGCCTAGATTAAGAGGAGTGATGTGGGATGGTAGTGAGAGCCCCAGTCTAGGAGTCTGGAGAGACCCTGGAGCCTAAAGGTGATTTATGCTCACTCACTGTTGATATAAACTTGAGTTTCTCAATGATTTGGACTTCCAGTCCCTTATAAGGACAAACAAATGAACAACTTTGTGAGATGGTCATCACAGATGGAATGAACCGAAAAGAGATAGTTTTGAAACATTTTAAAAAAGCATAAACACTTAGAAAATAATAAAACAGTAACCACAGCTGCACCAGTACTATGTGCCTGGGGCAAACATTTTCCTGAGTTATGACTTCAGGACTTAGTGATGTTTGAACGTCACTACTTCCTAAGTGTTTTGTATTCACTCTACTTTATGTTCACCTTAGATATTATGTGTAGACAGACAGCCCTGCTTTTCACCACCAGTCATTCTGGGTTCACAATTGTGAATGAGGTGCACAAAGAAGCTTTGAAACATCCTGAAGGTGAGAGTTCAGTTCATTTTAAGGATGAGATCACTGAGAATCCAAAAATTAAGTAACTGGTACAGATACACACACCCAGAAGGGGGGAGCCTGGACTGGAGGCCATCTTCTGGTCCATAGAGCTTCATTCTTCATTTTCTCCCCTTCTCTGTTCCTCTGAAATCACTCAGAAGATCTTCTTTTGTTTTTCCAAATGCCCAAGTTTTAGATTAAAATGGAGCCAAGAGAAAAAGGAAATGAGATAGATGACATTTTTGGAGACAAGATAGTTTTCAGAAAAGTTTTTTTTCCTCCTGCAGGTGAAGTAGAGCAAATAAAAGAGTATGTGGAGAAATGATCAGGAACGAGGGATGGATATTTTACTTTTTTCTCTGAATTAAGAATAACCTTCCCAATTTGTTCTCTTCTCCAGATGGTTATGCACTACAGAAAATGATCTGCTAGGAAAAAAAAAAAGCAACACCTACAGCATTATAAAACAATGTACTAGCTTGTGTGGTGGTGCATGTCTATAACTCCATCACTCTAGGAAGCTAAGGCAAGAGGATCACAAGTTCAAGGTCAACCTAGATAACTTAGTAACTTGGTAACATTGTCTCAAAATAAAAATGGCAGGGAATATAGCTTAGTGCAATAGCTCAGTGCAACAGCAGCAGCAACAGCAACAAACATTACTACCACCACCACCACCACCACCACAACAACAACAAAAACAACAGCAAAACTTCATGTGTTCTCTGGGTCAAATAAGAGGGTTTTGAGTTTGGAGGGGTTTGAGGAAATGGAGACTCTTTGAAAATATCTGGGGGCAATTTAGTCTCAGGAAATTGGGATTTGGTCTGATTGAACTTTCTTCCATATGAAAATTCTTGGACTGTAATAGAAAACTGGTAAATCCATGAAGCCATTGTATAAAATCTTTATTAACTGCCTATCTGACTTTGAGATATTCTGGACTTTGATTTTTACCATTTCTGGGCACAGAGTTACACCCCTCATACGAGGTTTGGTATATTATAAATGCTCAATAAATTTTTTTTAAACTTTTCTCTTGGTGACTTATTTACTTATTTATTTATTTAATTTTATTTTATTTTTCCAGCACCAGGGATTGAACTCATGACCTCGCGTTTGCCGAGCAGGCACTTATGCCACAGAGCTAAATCCCTGACCCTCAATAAATATTTCTTAGGAACTCAGGCAAAGTGGGATGGGATGAAAGGTGCTCCTGAGTATACTTGATTCAGAGGTACCTTCCTTACATCTCTAGAGTTATTTCTCCAATTTCTATCTCCCTTTTCCCTGTGCAGGTTCTTATGGGAAAAGTAACTTCAAGATAGTTTCAAAACCATTTCAAACTAGAGAGTTAATGGCTGAATATAGCTCTCATTTGTCTCTTACATGACAATTAGAAGAGTTACAGGGAAAAATACATTCTGTGACTGCTTGCTTATTAATAAAAAGGCAACCACTTTACAATGAGGGTATGGACTTAAGGCTCAGACTGGTCTATGAGGTTATGGCCAAGTTTCCATGTTCTCTTCTAAACATTGAGTATGGTAGGCAGTGTAAAGGCTGTCAAAGAGATGTCCATATCCTAATCCCCAGAACCTGAGAGTATATTATGGTACTTCACATTGTGATGAGACCACTTGCAGATGCAACTAAGTTAAGGACTTGAGATGAGGAAATGATCTCAAGTTGTTAGAGTGGTTTAGGTCTAAAATGGCCCCCAGAAGTCTCCTGTGTGCTGAGGTGGGGATTTTGGAAGATTATTGGACCATGGGGCTGCTACAGTAATCAGAATTAATCTGTTGATAAGTTCATGAGTGATTGTACTGTTAGGAGATAGGGTCTGGTTGGATGTAGGTCACTGGAGGTGTGACCTGTGCTATGGTTGATACATTGTGTCAACTTGAGAAGTTTAGAAGTTTAACAGAGAGACTCAGCAGGGAGCCAGGGTTCTTACTTTGTGAATATCCTCATCCTGTGTAAAGGAAGACAGGGACATTTTGTTAGTGTTACACCCATCCTGAAGGTGGCAGGGGGTGGCCTGTGATCAATATAAGGGAGGAGAAGAGGCTTGCGTTTTGGATCTTTTGCTCTGGCTGCTGCCTTGAAGTGTTGCCCCAGTGCCCTGCCACCCTGCCTTGGAGCCAGCTGATTATGGACTGAAATCCCCAGAAACTGTAAGCTAAATAAACCTTTCCTTGCTTCACTTTGGGTGTCAGGTGTTTGTCTCAGCAATGAGAAAAAAGTGACCAAGACAACCTGGAAGGGTGTGTTCTTGTCCCAAGTTTTTCCTTGCTGGCTTTGCTTCCTGATTGCCATGGGTTGAGCAGCTTTCCCCTGCCATGCCCATCTGCCAGGCTGTTTCTACCTCAGAGCTGGCTAACCATGGACTGGATCCTTAGAAACTGTGAGCCAAATAAACCTTTCCTTCTTTGAATACCAGGTGTCTTGGTTACTTTTCTCTTGTTTCTGAGACAAAATACATGATGCCCAGAATGAAGGAAAGGTTTATTTAGCTCACAGTTCATAGAGGTTTTAGTCCATGTGCAGCTGGCTCCAGAGCAGGGTAATGTGGCTGAGGCACAACTGTTCATAGTGGCTGTGGCAGATTTCAAAAGTGACAAGAGCAAAAGGGCAAAAAGGAGTAGCAAGCTGCTTTCCCTCCCTTATACTGTATGCAAGCTAGCCACCGCAGGGCAGGCGCAGCACTCACACTGCCAATTCCAGCACTAGACAATGAACCATTCACAAACTCTAGGTTTAGCTATCTTTGAAACCTCACCCCCCTGACCACATGAAGCTTTGGGGGGACATCCATACACAAACTATAGCATTTGACCCTTGGCCCCCCAAAAACTCATGCACATTCCTTTATGAAAAGGCATTTAATCCATCTGCAAGAGTTGACAAAGTCCTAACAGTTTTATCACTGCTGGAAAGTCCATGTCTCAACTCTTTTCTGAGATTTAAGGCAAATTCTTAGCTGTGAGGCTTTGTAAAAATGAAAAGAAGGTTAAACACTTCCAACATTCAATGGCACAAGATAGACATTGGGTCCAAAGCAAGTTCAAAATCTAGCAGGGCAAACACTAATTCCTGCAGTTCCATGTGGAACATCCAAAACAATCTGTGGTAAGTTATAAGTTTCAAAAGACTTGCATTACTCTGTCCCTATGGAATTTCCAGTGATGGTAGCTCCCATGGCTTCTCTCTTAGGCTTGCTCTGCTCTCCCCTTGCAGCTTTCCTTAGATGATCCACACTCTTGGCTTTTCCAAACTTCTGGGGTCTCTACTAACCTTTGTTTTCATCCTTAGACTTAATACCCTAACCTCTCAGGAGCACTTTCTGGTCTCCCATGCCTTTTGAAATCAGCGTGGAAGCCTTTTTAACCTCAGAACTCATGCATTTGTATGTGCCTAAAACCAGTACCACATGGATAACACTTTAAAGCATCCTGCTGGACTCTTCTCTTGATTCTCAACATAAATCTGGCTAAAAGTCCCCAAAAATAGCCATGCCATTGCCCCAAAATTTGACTACCTTGAATCTTTTTCTGCTAGATTAATTGGTCTACTGACCTTAATCTCAGCATCAGGAAAAAATCTCTGGACACAAGCAAAATGCAGACAAACTTTCTGCCAAGCCATAACACATATCATCTGGAGTACAGCAACAAATGCAGTCCTTCTTCTCAGCGGAAACCTCCTGAGCCTGGTCTTTACCGGCAGGCTTTCTATCAGCCTTCTGGTCTTCTGAGCTCTGACCAGAATCTCCCACACAGAGCAGCCCAAGGTGTTCCAGCACTGCTCTTTCAGGTGACCTCTCCAAACCTTTCTAAATTCTTCCCACAAGCCATTCACAAAGGCTCTTGAACCACAGGTCAGGTACAGTCACAGAAATTACTTTACTTCTCTGATATTAAATTCTGCCTTGGTTACTTTTCTTTCATTGCTGAGACAAAATACCCAACACCCAAAATGAAGGAAGGAAAGATTTAGATAGCTTACAGTTCATGGAGGTTTCAGTCCATGCTCAGCTGGCTCCAAGGCAGGGTAGTGTGACTAAGAGGCAACTGTATATATTGGCTGTGGCAGATTTCAAAAGTGACAAGAGCAAAAGGGCAAAAAAGATGAGCAAGCTGTTTTCCCTCCCTTATATTATATGCAAGCTACCCACTCCAGGGTGGGTATTGCACTCACCTGGCCAATCCCAGCACTAGACAAAGAACCAATCACAAACTTCAGTTTCAGCCATCTTTGACCTCCCCCCCACCATGACTGCATGAAGCTTTGGAGGAACATTCAGGCACAAACCATAACACCAGGTATTTTGTCTCAGCAATGAGTCTTAGCAATGAGACATTTTGTAGGGTAAGGATGTGGGGCTGTCAGTCTGCCCTGGAAGCAGCTGCAAACATGCCTACCAAAGTTGTGTGTAAACACCCCACACACACATCTTGGTCCTCAGGTGGGCTATTTCTGCAATGTGATTTATACTGTTTCCCAGGATTTCCTGAAAGGATTAATACACCCTCTCATTTCCACTCCAAGAGTTATCAGTCACCACTCCCTGTGTTAATAATGCACGGTGACCCCTCATGTAAACTATAGTTTCTAGTTACAATGTGTGTCAATATGGTGCATCAGGAATGACAAATATACTGGTCTAACAGGCTATGCATATGTGGGGGCAGGAGCCATATGAAAGATCTCTATCTTATACAGAATTTTTCTGTGAATCTAAACTTGCTATAAAAACTGAATTCTTTTGCAAAATTACAAATAATAAATCCAAACTGATTAAAATACATATTAAATAAATATAGTCTACACAATGTGGTAGAGAGATATGATAAAAGTTGTGGTCATTTGCAAAGAACTGCAGTTTGATAAGCATCAGCAAGAGTATTATCATTTTGCCACTGAGTTATTTTCTCCCTAAGGTCCACAGATATGAACATATTGTTTAGTTTACTTGTCTCACTTTTTTCTCCTCAAAACCAAAAATAAAAAAAGCAAAGCAAAGCAAAACAAAACAAAACAAAAAACAAAAAACAAACCAAACTCATAAAGCTCAAAAGACAAAAAACTCCAGAGTGTAGAGACTCAGTTTACTTGTGTTTGCAAAGTGAAGCAGTAGGTATCCATTGCATATATACTTTATATTTATGCATCACATAAAGGCACCCCAGTGGGATGAAGGTTCACTGTAAGGTTTTTCTTCATAGAAAGGGTTTGGCTTGTGTCATTAGCATGGGTGCAAAAACATCCTCTTATTTTTGCAAATAAGCATACCATGGAATTCCCTAAACTTCTCCAAAAGGCCATAGCTCCCTCTGGAGATCTTTGAAGTTAACCTGAGGACAGAAGCTGCAGGAGAGGAAGAACTGGAAAGTCAGGTCTCCAACAACTGCTTCTGTCTCCCCCAGATGAAACTACTGGATGGAAACTCCCAGTCACTTTTAGGATGGTTGTCTGGCTGGGACAGAGCTCAGGTAGTCACCGTGGTATACACTACGAGGACATCAGACACTGAGGCTGTGTAGCCTGACAGTGAAGGTGGGCTTTGGACTGACTTTCAAATTTAGCCCTACTCTGGGCCAAACTTTTCTCATCTTTCCCTTTCAAGGCTCTGTCATCTTTCCCTTTCAAAGCTCTAGGACCCTAGCTCTGCCCATTTTATGTTCATTTTCAGAGTGACTATCTTTTCTGGCGTTCATGGGATGCTTATCTGTCAAGACCATTGGCTGGAACTATCCCACTCACCCCAAAATGTTTCTTTAAAGGTTCAGTTTTAGATGGGATGAGACTCCAGAAAGACTTTTTGCCTTTTTCTGTAAAATGCCCCCAGAGCTCTGCAAACTTCAAATGTCTCAAATGCATCCTGGTCCAACATGATTAAAATCCATCCACAGAAATTCAGCTTGATGGCTGGTCAATTTGCTGAAAGACAATTTTCTTAAATTATCAAATCTCCCAGTTAACCAAATCGATCTTAATGATTTATTGTTGTGTAGCAGTTTGTGGTTTGGGGTTGGTTCAAGAGCTTGTTACTTGGGAGTTTTGGTTGACAGGATTCCATTTCTTCTCGGACAGTGTTTCAAGCAATGTGTAATTAGTCCAAAATTCAGTCAGTACAGCTCGGTCTTCTTGCAAGCTGCTCATGCTTCTCACGAGCATTTAATGCACTGCCCTTTCCACATTTAGCTCTACTTTTAAATAAATCTTTAACAACTTGACAGATTATACATAAATGAAAATCTTAAACTGCATTGAAACTTGCTAAACCCAAACTATGGAATGAAAACTATGTAACTGTGTTAATTTGTTACAGTTGGTGGTGTATTCATATATGTACAACTAGATGGTAACTGACTCAAACATCATTGTGCTTTTTGTTTGTTTTTAAGGAAAAGTATCAGTTTAGTTAGGTCCATTTGTTTTGTAAACATAGCACAAGAATGTACCTTGTCTTGAGAAAAGAATATAATAGGATCATTTCTGTGTCTTAACAAAGTAACATTTCTCAACATTTTATTTTATTTATTTTGGTGCCGGGGATTAAATCCTTGGCCTCATCATACTCAACCTGCACTTTGACACTAAGCTACACTACCAGCCCCCTCTCAACACTCTAGATTGCTGACCTTTGGCAAAAAGTGAACCCATTTGGTGGGAGTATCCAAAACTAGGTGCTCAGTATAAGAAAGCATGCTCCCCCTTGGTGTCCACAGAAGGCATTGCTAATCAGTCACAGCATTCTTTCAAGTCCAGAGCACTTATAAAATGTTGCTCATGTCTCTTTTCTAGACAGCAAAGGCCAACTGGTGAGCTTTGGGATGGGGTAGAATCTATTTACTGTCTTAGCACTGGTGTTGCTAGGTTATGCATTTCACTGACCTGGTTCTATTTGTTGACATTTTTTGTACTATCCTGTAACCTATTTTCACTTCTCTGTAACTGGTGCTTTCTTACATAAGAATACGTATTCCTACAGCAGAGGACTATCCATCACTCTGCCGGTATTTGCTCATCCCTTTAAATTCGCCTGTAGAGTACTGACAGCTCCATTTTCCCTTCCTAACTAGCTTCTGAAAGAGCAGAGCCAGGAGGAAGCAGCTGCATTCAGGTGACTCACTTGTATTGTTTTGTGGCACATATGACATTACTGCTATGTCTCAGCAGTACCTGACACATAAGTCTTGGGATACACCAAGCTATTTCCTTGGCCAAAGCCTATACTACAGAGTATGTTGTGCTCCAGGCTGTGGACCTTTGGTCTTTCCATTTACTGAGAAAGCTGAAGCTGCAAAAGTACCTGAATCTGTGTACAAAGAACCCCCTTGAGGGTAAACAGTTTTCTGAGACAGGAATTTATTTTCGTGGTCCTGCAGAACTGCCCACCTGCTCTGGGCGGTCTGTCCTCCTAGAAGGTCCTGAAAGTCCTGAAGCTATATGCAATGTTATTTCTAAAGTCCTAACATTTCATGCATATTGTTGTTTTGGCCTCTCTTGGATCCTATTTTAACCATATGTGCACATAATTCAATCTCCGATTGTCACACAGACTGGGAAGTTCCTTATATCAGGAACAGATTTTTTTTTTCTGGGCTTAGCTGCAGCACCTACTAATTAGTAGGTGCCAAAGTATACTGGAAAGAGCCTCGGTTTCAGCATGAAGTAGTTTTGAAATCAAATCTCAGTACTGACTTTTACTAGTAGTCTGGTTGTGTGTGAATTACCTATGCTTTTCCAATAATTTGAAAAGGTTACATGGCTTTTAAAAATTAAATGAAATAACAAGATGGACGTGGTGGTTCATGTCTGTAATCCCAGCACTCAGGAGGCAGAGGCAGGAGGATCATTGCAAGTTCGAGATCAGCCTGGGCCACAAACTGAACTCAAGGCCAGCCTAAACTACATGGTGAGACCCTGTCTCAAAAAGACAAAAAACAAAATAAAACAAAACAAACCATATTGCAGCATGAACAACAACAACAACAACAACAAATTAAATGGAATAAAACATTTTTATAGTGAAAAGAGCAAATGCCCCCTCTTCTGTTTGGCCATTGCTTTTAACTACTTTTTTCTGGTGGTTATCTCTGTATCTCTAAATAATGTGCTTAAATTGTTCTTTATGCTTTAAAAATTTAGGTCGTATTCATTGACATATTGCTATAGTTGATTAGAGTTTAACTTCTTCAACAAATATTACCTTTAAATACCCTCCCACACCCCTCCCAAATTTATATCACCACATTTAACTTATGAAACAGTTCTTGGTGTTATGACCCAAGTTTGTGCTAAGATCAGGTAGTGTAATGTGATTTTACTTTCTTTCTTGTATAGCTTTTGTCTTATATTATTTTTTCTAAAGTTTTGAATCATCATTCTTTTTTCTTATTGCAGTAACTTTATAATTTCCCTTCATGTTTCTCCTCCAGAGCTGGAACCAATCAGATCTTTTGCTGAGCATTTTTACTGAAGTCTTCCTTCCAGGATGAGATGGATGGCCACCATCCTATTCATCCTTTACCTGGGTGGGGCTTCTAGTTCCAACATTCTACTTTTTTGTCTTTTCTGAGTCACTCCCTTGTTTTGCTAGAGCACTCCCTTCTTTACTTGCTAAAAGATAGGTAAAGTTTCAGAGGTCTTACATTTCTGAATCAGAGGTCCTTTCCTAGTTGAGCTAGAAGAATGCTGGAAATGAATTTACTTCAGTATTTATCATACGCTCCTTGGTGCTCTAGAATTTAGTGCTCATGGAAAGACATCTTAATAATAATAATAGTGATTCCTTTATAGGAAACCATTATAGGTTGAATTGTGTCTCCCAGAAAGATATGCTGAAGGTCTTAAAGATAGTACCTCAGAATGCAACCTTATTTGGAACAAAGTCATTGGCGATGTATCGCAATGAGTTAAAATGAGGTCTTACTGAAGCTGGTGGGCCATTAATCCAATACAAACGACATCCTTGCAAGAAGGGGGAAACATGGGCACACCTAATGAAGAGGCCACATGAAGAGGAAGCAGAGGCTGGAGTTGACAGCCATAATCAGGAATTCTTGGAGCCACTAGAAACTGGAGAAGAGTGGTGGAAAAGGACCTTCCCTGATGACCTTTGGAGGGAGGATGGTACTGCTAGGACCTTGAGGTTTGAACTTCTGGTCTCTATGACTTTGAGAGAACATATCTCTGTTGTTTTAAGTCAGTCAGTCTATAGTATTTTGTTATGGCAGCAGTAGACAGCTAAACTAAGCCAAGAACACTTATTTGCTTATATCATTTTCTAGAAGTTTCTTGTGTTCTTGTAAGAAAAGTATCACATGTAAGCAGTTTTAAAAGTCAAATAGTCCTTGATTGAAGTAAAGTTCCCTAGAAATTTTAGAAGCAAAACCTGGGGAAGGAATTCTTATGCCAGTAATTTACTGTGAAAGTGTTGTCAGGAAAAATGCTTTTTGGAGGAAGGAGAGCAGGATGGGACAGGGAGGGAGCGGGCAGGTGATTTCTGCTGCAGTCTCCTTCAGCCTGATCCCAAGTGGGCTGAGAATTATCCAGAGGGGTTTCCCTGGGAGGCCAGCTTCTCTGTACCCCACCGCACCTCAGATAGTATCTTTATCTGCTCCTCTACCTATTCTAAATACCCTCTCACTCAGGTGGTACTTCTGCTGTGCCTAGGGGCTTCCCCACATGGTGACCCAAATCCTCATTCTCAAGGGGCTAGATGCTTGGTCACCAGAACTTCTAGAGCCATGGATTTTACATTATCCAATTACAGTTCAAACAGAATATGGCTCAAGTAAGCAGACCTGAGTGCTGGGTACTGCTCCCAGCATCATCTTGTAGCAACAACACTATTTCCTCCTCCTAGAGGTCAGTACTAATGGCCTCAGTGCTGCAAGGACACACTAGTCTGTGGGCCTACAATTACAAGATGCTCAAACTGGCCAGGTAATAGTCATGAGCTTAATTTTGGAGGTGGGGGGGATTCACTCTGTTGTCATCTAGATGCATCTCCTTCTCCAATTTGGAAACTGGGATCTTTAGTCCCATGGAGCCCAGAGTTGCAAGGATAAGAAGCCCAAATTTCCCAGTGGGTAACAAAGAGCAGAATACTGCTACTACACTGTTCAGATTCCATAGTCACATATTTTAACCATCAGTGCACACATACCTGTGGTCCTTGGTGGAAATGCATCACTGCAACTTCACAGGGTATCCTCTCCCTGATGGCTTCTCAGATGGATCCTTCAAGAGACCATTCCCTTGGCCTGCAAGCCAATGGTTGCTGGTTAGTGTGGGGTCTAATATACAGTAGGTCCTGAGGTTAGTGCTGTTTAAGTACCTCTTTCCTTTGCTTGGGAGATGATCCCGGGTGTATAGCAGTGGTGTCAAGGGATCCAGGTCAGCTGGGCAGACACACTGTGAACCCACATTCAGCCCTCAAGTCTCCCAGGTTAGGGTGCACTGCTGCCCTTTCCGGACTGACACAGCTTGTGATGCAACAAACCTTAGTATATGGAAGTAATCGCTCTATCTTTCAGTTCTTGATGTTCCTGTTGAAAAGCCCAAAGTCATTCTTATTCCTGTAGTGGCTTTAAGTATCCTACTGATTAGTACAGACAGACAATTGAGAATTGCTAAAAAGAGCATTATTTATGGGTTTTTTCTTGTCATTTAGTTAAGACTTCTCATGTCCTATAAGAAACCCTATTAAACCACTTAAAATCAATTCTTCACATTGTGAAAAGTGTCAAATCCTGTATTGATTCTCATTTTCTCCCAGGGCCTCCAGATGACTGTGTGCTGGGACCACTGCTCCCTAAATGTTTCTTCAGCTGTGATCCCCGTCACCCCTCAGCAGTCACCACAGCCTGTAGTTGGTGCTCTGTCTCTTGATTTGGCTTTTTGTTTTTTGGGTATATAACCTTCAGTAGCTTCCTGAGAAAGGGCAATGTGAGTGGGAACAGAATTTGTGAAATTTGGTATGTTGAAACAAATGCTTGCTTTATATTCACATTGATTTACAAGCTGGGCAGCTATAGATCTAAGGTGTAACTTATTTTCCTTGGAACTTTGAAGTAAGTGTTCAATTTTTTTAACTCCTTACATTCCCATGGAGAAGCCCCGTGTCATTCATATTCCCATCTTTTACATATAATTTTCCCTTGCCAAATAGCATCCTTGGTTATGGAATTCCAGAGTGATGTACTTTGGTTTGGAGTTTTGGAGTTTTGTAGTTGTCTTTTTATTTAATACTCAGAGAACACTGATGTACCTCAATTCTTGGAAATGTGCTTGCATTTTTTTCCTGTGATAATAACCTTTCCTTTATTTTCTCTGATTTCTTGGAAAGCTCTTATTAGTGGCATATTCATACTCCTGGATTGATCTTCTAATTTTCTTGCCTTTCTTCTTCTATTGTTCATTGCCTATCTTTTTACTTTACTTTCAGAGAAATTTTCTTAACTTTAGTGTTAAGCACTTATTTTGAATCTCTTTAAAATTTGAGCCTTCATATTTTTTAATTTCTAAGAACTCTCACTTATTCTGCACATGCACCTTTTATGAATGCATTTTTCTTGCTTTATGGATTATAACATCTTCCTTTATTTCTCTGAGGATATTAATTACATTTTCTTTGAAGTTCTTTATGCTGCCTACCTTAGTTCTGTTGCCTCTGTATTCTTTGGTCTTTGCTTATGTCTTTTTTTTTTTTTAATTTCAAGCAGGGCGAATTCTCCAATTTTAGTAATTCTCAATTGTCTGTTCGTGCTAATGAGTAAGCTGCATCAAGCCTGATGCGAGCTCTTGAGTGCATTGGAGACTCACTCCTGGGCTGTGGAGGCTGCTTGATGTTTAAGGTTTTGAAGAAATTTTTCTGCAGGTTTATTTTTCTGTAGAAAGACCCTCAAGTCAAGGGCTGTGGACCACTTTCATGTATAGATGTCTGCCTTTTCCCTGTTTGCAGCACTGGATAGACTTAACACTTAACCTGGAGACTGGACATATAGTGCAGTGGCCCAGAATGTGGATCTGGGCATCTAAATTGTTACTCAGACTTCTCAACCATACTTCCATCCCCAACCTCCATTCTTCCCTCCTCCTGCTGCTTTCAGTGGCACCCAGTTCTCAGTTTCCAAACCATTCTTGGTTCCTGGAGGGGCAAAGTGGCCTGATTTTTCTTCTTACAGGCTTTGGGGCTGAAGCATTTCCTCAGTGAGTCAGTTACATTTTTCCTCCCATGTTTCATCTTCCCATAGAGTATGTTAAGATGTCTCATAGTTTTATTGAAGATAAAATGTATGGCTTTTTTTTCTACTTCTTCTTGTTATTGGAGCACAGTTTTGGAAGGAGAAAGGGCAGACATGTATTTTCTCTGGCATCTTAAAAGAGAAAATGTTCTTTAGAAGCTTTTAGGATATTTTCTTTTGGAAACTTTTCTTCTTTGTGGTGTTTTAAAATATGATAACCCATGAGTAAAATATCGGGCCAAGTCTCTGTCTCTTTTCTTTTACCTTTCCCAATTCTGTATTTTCAGTGATTATGCTTGAGGAAATCTAAATTTTCAATAAAGGATCCTTTGAGGAAGTAACTCACCATCTCTAATGAAAAGAGAATTCTTGATGTGTGTGCAGTGGAGCCAGGTCACACCCCTGGGTGATGGTGCTGATTCATGGTGGGTATATGTGAGGCTTTCTGGCCTTCTCTGGAGTTTTGTAGTGGGCACTGAAACTTTCAATGCTCACCTCACTCTGCTAACACAGAGCAGAGATGCCATCATTCCCATGACATCAATTACTCTTCTGTGTACTGATTTCCAAAACTTTAATGATGCCCTTCGACTGCCAATGGATTGTCTGCAGCATACTAATTTCACTGTGGTTCTGAATGTTTTTTTTTTCCTTTACTACTGTGGGGGATAAGAGTGCAGGGTCTGAAGACAGTGTATAAAATGTACCAGCATTATTTGCTATAAATCATTGGGCAAGCTGCTTAGCCTGTCTTTGCTTCAATTTTTTCATCTATAAAATAGGAATAATATTAAAACTTTCCTTGTAGGAGTTTTGTTAGCATTAAGTGATGTCATCTAAGAAAACAGACTAAAATGTGACATGTAGTAATGTTACTCATCATAACTGCAAAAATCTCATTCATCACTATTATTTTATTGGGTTATCAGAACAGACAGAAGACAAAAGCCTGTTTCAATCATCTGTTGCTACCTGGAAGCTTCATATCTTTCCTAAGATTTACATGTTTCATGCAGTGGCTTGATGAGTCAATGAGCTAAAACAGGAGCACACATGGTATGTGGCAGGCTCAGAAAAGTAGACCCTTAATAGATGATTATTGAGTGCATAGAAGAAAACTTTTACACAAGAAGGGAATTCCAAACTAGCATATTAGATGTGTACATTAATTCCTGATTACCACTTTTTATTTCTCTGTGACTCAGACAAGTCTACGAATATCTCTGAGCCTCAGTTTTAAAATCTGGGAATAAGGACAATAATGGAAGATAGTCCACAGTGCTGTAGGATTGATGTATATGACAAACTTTATGTAAACTGTAAAGTGATTTATAGATAATAGGGTATGCCTATTCATGAATTTTCCAGGTAGTCCAAAAAACAAAACAAGAAGGAGAATGCAACAGATGTTGTCTCAGGGATATGCAGAAGTTCCACTAGTTTTAAAAAACATTACATTTTCCAGATGTGATGATCCAGACCCTTGAGCTAAAGAACAGTTAATTAATGCCAGAGTCTCTAGACTGAGTGCTGGTACCTTCTGGTTGCCTGGGGTTAAGGGTGCTCAGCATAGGTGTGGGCTACTTAACACTGATGAGGGTGGGAATGCCTCCATTTCAAGTAGTTTCTTTCACTGAAATACAAGTGAATGCAATGTTGATGAAAAGGAAATGATAGTAGGCTACCTGTCTTTTCTGAGTTTTTGCATGGAGAAGTAGGGTCACCAGTCAATGCCTCTGATGCAAAATATTTCTGATTTTTGGAGGAGCTCTCAAGACTGAGTTTTATTTTTGTAATTTTTATCAATTGTCATAATCCAATTGCATCACTCCAACCAGCTCCCATCAGCCTCCCTTAAATGACTGCTTCTTTTAACTTCCCAGGACTCCATCTTGGGAGTTTGCATCAGCCCTGGTGCCTCCCTCACATAGAACCAAGCTCCGATTTTCTCCTGGAGCCTCTTTATAGGGGCACTCATTATTTTTCTCATGCAGAAGCTCATTTTTGGATTTGCAGCTGTGCTCAGCCTCCTGAGTGAAGACAGATCCAAATTTCAGTGTTCCCACTGTATGTTGGGTGGCCTAAAAATACTTTCAAATCGGTCATCACTTTTCTACCCAGGCTGGGTCCTAATGGAAAGATAAAGTCAAGGGACTATTATTTCCCGAGGATGGCATCATCTATAAATAGCAGTGCCATCCGGGTGGTTAGCTGAGGGCTGGTGAAGCCCTGCAGGATCCTGGAAGCGAGAGGCTGACCTGGCGCTCCAGGACTTGGAGAGCATCACACTGGGCTTCCCTGGAACCCCTTCTCGGTACCAGAGCACCAAGTGGGCACTAGGGAAGGGCAGAGGTAGGGCTCAGGGCTTCAAGGTAAAGAGGAGTGTCATGTGACAGAAATCCAATGCAAGTCATTGATATAACTGCATTTCTTAGCAGTGCATTAAAAAAGTAAAAAGAATAGGTAAATAAACTGGCAAAATAAATATCAATATATGCGATATAAACCACAATATACAAAAATTCTATTTCAACAGATGTCGTATAAATATGATATATTTTACATTTTTATGCTACATCTTTGAAATCTATTTTATGCATTTCATACATGTTGTGGTTTGTGTCTAGGTGGCCCTCCAAGCCTCATGCAATCATGGAGCCCGCTGCATCTAGCTTTGTGATTGGTTTGTTGTCTAGTGCTGGGATTACCGTTGGAATTAGTGATGTGAGTGCTGCGCCTGCCCAGGGGTGGAACTGGAATACAATATAAGAGAGGGAAGAAGGCGTGTTGCTCGCTCACTCTTTTACTCTGTTCACTCTTACTGCTTGCAGCTGCTGCTTGCAGCCAGGCTGCTCCTCAGCCTCGCCACCCTGCCTTGGAACCAGCTAAGTACGGACTGAAATCTTCAAAAACTGTAAGAAATAAACCTTCCCTCCCCTAATTTTGGGTGTTGGGTATTTTGTCTCAGCAATGAGAGAAAAGTAACTAAGACAATACATCTCTATTTTTTTATTTTAAAGAAAGAAAAAAAGATAAGCAAGATATGAAACCAAGATTCATAACAGGTTAGTTGGGCCATTAAAATAGTTGATGCATTGTATATTGTCTTTACAGTTGTTGTTCAGAGAACAAGACATAGGCATGATATATTGTCCAAGTAGTATTAGCATAAAACCTTCTTTGCAAGGAATTCAAGGAAGTTAGCTGTATAACCATCTTAACTATCTTGTGTACACATGTATTTTTTCCTTTTCCCTTTCTTTCCTCTTTCACTATCACAGTTTGTCATTTCTTTTGAACAGTTTCTTCCCAATTCACAATATCTATTGTACATTTTCATCCTATTTACTGGTTTTTTTTTTTCACACTAGTGAGATGATGCAATGTTTATACATACAGATCTGATTAACTTCACTTATGAGTATGGTCTTGAGTTACACTCATTACCTACAAAATTCTCAAGTTTACCCTCCTTTATGGCTGAATAGTACTCTGTTATCTAAAAAAACAGATCTTTTTTATTCATTCCTTGGTCAATGGGCACCTGGGTTGTTTGTAAAATTCAGCTATTACAAATTGTGCTGCTGTGAACATGTGTGCACATACATCGCTGTGGTATGATGGTTTCAATTCTTCTGGGAAGATATCCAGAAGGGGAACTGATGGTTCAAATGGCACCTTTAATCTTAGTTTTTAAGAGATCTCCACAGTAATTTCCACAGTGGTTGGACCAGTCTACATTCCTTCCAAGAGTGGAGAAGTGTTTCTTTATCACCACAGCCCCTCCAGCATTTGCTATTGGTTGATTTTTTGATGATAGCCTTTCTTTCTGAAGTGAGATGGAATCTAAGCAATAATTTG
>RJWT010013272.1:0-21871 GCA_004365215.1 Cuniculus paca | reverse complement strand
TTACAGGGAAAAATAAGAAAATATATAGTCTCTGATTAACCATTAGCTATAACAACTTTGTCTTTGAAAACTCTGGAGTGATCAAAATATAATATTCATAAATGTATCCATTGGTTTATAGTTTCCAGCTACATGTGAGACTTTTTATCCCAGGAAATATTTATGTTAATCTACAGTCAATTTCAGGTCTTTGGGAACACACCATAATAGTAGCTCAACTGACTTTCATTGTCATTAAGTTTAGAAATGTTATAGAGAATTATCAAGGTGTAATATGGAGTTATTATTTCAACTTTCAAACCAGTAAAGAATACTTTAACCCAAACAAATGGACTTGTGTTTCGGGAAATATCAAGAGGGAAAGAAATTTTGAGGAATGTATGTCTGTGTTAATTTATGCTGATTTTTGAAGTAATGGTGGAGGATTTAGAAGTATAAAATCAAAATACTAAATGAAAGTAATATAAATATATAATACTCAAAAATAAAAGAAATTTATGTGCTTCATAGAACTCGAAAAATTTGTGTTCCCAGCAAAATGAATGCAGAATGTATCTCAAAGCAAGAGTAAACTATTGTTTTCAATTCAGGCATATGTTTAAAACCAAATGATATATGTAAGTTCTTGGTTATGTTAGGCATCACCTTAATGATCCATGTGTTTTCAAGATTATAAGAAACGGAGGTATAAGCTAATGTCTTTTGATATCTGAGTCTCTTTTCTCTGTTTTAAACATAATTTAAGTCCAAAGAATTTGGCACCAAAGCTAAAGAACACATAGACCTGTGGAGCAGTAACAAAAGGTTCAAGTTTGCAAAATCATACCACTGATGTGTTGCCCCAAAGCAACCAGGGTACTTCACCAAAGTGCTCTAGCAATATTTCTCCCTCCAAAACTGTGATTAGCAGTGGGACCTATGCACCAGCTCTTTGTTACCCTCCACATACTTTGGTTCTTGGGATCCCTGTGAGGAATATGTGAGGCAGTTACAAATGCCCAAGATGGTCTTCCCAGGTTATGCAGAAAATGGCTAATTCTTATATTTCTTCAACATGTCTGCTGTAGTTTGGGGTTTGCAAAGAGAACAACTACATACAGAACACATAATTTATAGTATTATTTATAATACTCACTCAAGGAGTCAAATAAAAAGAAAGTGCAAGAAATCTGTCCACAACACTACAGACCTAGAAAATTCAGCTGAAAACCTGAATCCCATGGCAATAACTTGGATGAGTTCAGCTGAAAACCTAGAGCCCATAACATTGTCTCATGCAAGTCTATTTCAGAGAACTGCGCTGTGAAGGCTCAAAAGTCAGCAGTAGAAGCCAGAAAGTCCATGCCAGCGGTGTGTAGAATCTGTGCCAGCAGGCCAAGGGTTCTGTGCTGGAGCCAAGAAGTGACACTCAAAATATGGACCAGGGCTCCCTTGAAAAGTACCACAGCCATCCTCAGTGACAATAAGGTCCCAAGCTCCTCCGATGATAAGAACAGCTGAGTACCTATCAGGAAGCCCGCATGAAAGACTTCTACTGAAGATTATATAGCACACATCTTTCCCCCCAGAGCCAGGAAGCCATGCTCAAAGTAAGGACCAAAGCTCTCACAAAGTGAACCACAGCCATTCTCAGCAACAAGGTCCTGAGCTCCTCTGATGATAACAGCTGAGTTCGTATCAGGGGAGCCAGCATGACAGGCTCCTCCAGGAGAACCAATGGCTCCAAACAACAACACTTAGGAGAACCCACAACACTACTCTTCCTCTCCAGGTCCCCTTTTTATGCTGGCAACAGTCCTCAGGTGGGTCATCCATGCACAGCACCATGTTGATTCAGTTCAGCTGGTGTTTAAGTTGACCACCAGTTACCAATCCACTACAATGTCCTATTTACCTGTCATCACATATTACTCTGAGAATGGAGTTCTTCCAGATTCAGGTTCTTTTGTACCCCCAAACCAAGGAACATTTAACTTTTCCCTGATGATCAACTGTAACAGGACCTGAGCTTGAAAGACATACTTTTTTTCTACCATGCTAGGATTCATGGTTTCATTCAGTCACTGGTGAATGGGAACCAAATGAAAAGACAGTATTTCTAGGAAATACTGAGATATGTTCATGGAAGTCAATGGTCCAACCAGGTGAACTCAATCTCATCCAATTTCCTGAACTCCATAGCATAGTGTAATTCTGAAGTCTTCTACATTAAATGCAATCAATCAGGCACTGCCAGGAAAAGCAATTTTCTTGACTACCAAATTGCAGGTGATAGTGCATGATCCCCAACAACTATTCAGTAAAGAATTTCAGGGTCTGTTCTACTGAGGCTCTGGTAGTATTGAAGTGTTAGCAATATCAAATCTTGGAGTCCACATCTCACTGGTGTTTTTGTGCACATTGGATAAAACAAGTGAAAATTCATATTGAATCTCAAAAGATTAAGAATAGTTAAAACAATCCTGATAAGGCAAAGCAAAGTCAGACATCTCACAATTTTTCATTTCAATACATAACAACAAAAATGACAGTGACCAAAATGATGACACTGGTGAAAAGACAGACATACTGACAAATGAAGCAAGATAGAGATGTCAAATGTAAACTCACATGTACTTGGTCAAGCTGTCTCCAGTAAGCCTTCCAAACCTTACTACAAAGAGAGAATAATGTCTTCAATACATAGTGCAGGGAAAAATGTATAATCATTTACTACAAAATGAAGCCACACCCTTACCAAAAACCACATAAAAACTAACTGAAAACAGAGTAGTTAAATTAAGGGCTAAATATATAAATTCCTTTAAAATCATAACTTTGTAACATCAGATGCAAAATGTTTTGTTGGATTGAAACAAATGTCAAGGAAATAAAAGCAAATATTTAATATATCAAACATGATATCATTGGGCCAGGGATATAGCTCAGTGTTAGAATATGTGCTTAACATTCACAAAATCTTGAGTTCAACACTCAGTTTGTGCTGATAGACAAACACACATGCAAAAAAAACCAATACGCATGAACGTCCATACAAAGATCAAATTTATGTGCATACAGCTTTCCTTTAATGATGCATACTGATATATCTGCAAATAGATGAGTGCACTTGCTGAAAGTTGCCTCATTCTCCACACAATATTTCTCAGGTATGAATTCCTGGTGTCCTTACCGGAAACTTAGATTTCTTCTCTATAGTCATCTGATATTGAATGAGGGCCACAAAACTGCTGTGAAATTTTAAATATTCCTTTCATTCACAACCTTCTTCTATGAAAATATTGCCTATTGAATCATAAAGAGGAATGTATTACTGAACCCTTAATAAATACATCTCCCTCTTGAGTATATATATTTACATCTTTAAAATGTCATCAAACGTGCAACAAAACACTTTGATCAGTTCAATGGCAGCTTCTCTTCGCTGTGACTCCTCTGGTGCTAAAACAGAGTGGAATAACCACTGAAAGCCCTTCCACATCCACTGATTATGAAGTTCTTTAGTTTACTGTGCATTCTCTGATGAATAATAAGGGACAAATTCTCATGGTTTTCTACAGTGATTGCATTTGTAGGGGTTTTCCTCCAGTAATTTTTCTCACATGCACAATAAGGGAAGAAATCTTGTTAGACACTTCCTTCATTCATGATTTATGACTTCTCACCAGTGTGAGTTCTCTGCTGTGCAATAATGAGAGAGCTACAGAGAAAAGATCATTCATATTGATTATATTTGTATGGCTTCTCTCCATTGTGAATTTTCCAGAGCAACAAATTTGGCAGCTTCAGCTGGTGAACTTCCAACATTTATTGAACTCATAACGTTTGCTCCAGTATCAATCCTTTGATGCATAACAATGAGGTCAACCATCTAATTATAGAATTTTTCACATTTGTTACACTCATAGTATTTAATTACAGCATGAATGATTTCTTTCTGTTGTTGTTTGTTTGTTTGCTTGTTTGTTTCATTTTGTTTAGTTTTTTAGATAAGGTCACACTACATAGTGCAGGTTGGTCTTGAACTCACCTAGGTAGCCCAGGCTGGCCTCGAACTCCTGTGATCATCCTGCGTCAGTCTCCTAAGTGCTAGGATGACAGGTATGTACCACCATGCCTAGTGAATAATTTCATGTTTGGAGAGAGCTGAGAATTCTTGGAATGTTTTCACGCATTCCTGGGAATTAGTTGATGTTCTATAAAAGATATGAAATAAAAGATATTCTCATATTTTTGTAATCATACTGATTTTGTGCAATATGATATCTTGGGTGCTTACTAAATGATGGGCTCTGGTTAGAGATCTGGCTGCATTCTTTATATTCATACAGTTTTTCTCTCATGTGTATTCTTTATGATCACTAATATGTACAAATTTCTTGAAGGATTCCTTAGCATCAGGACACTTGAAAAGATTGTCTCCATTCTGCATTCTTGCATCATGAACAGGTGGAATGACTTGGTTGATGCTTTAATCACAATCATTGTTTTCACAGGTAATTTTATCTGCATACATTAAGACTGAGTTACATCTCCACCTTTCACTACCAGTGTCAGGTTTATAGAAACTTACTAATAGGGAAAGTCTCTGAGATGGAACAAAGGTTATGCTCTGGCTATAGTCTGACCCACGTTCACAGAATTAAGAAGCTCTTCGAGACAGTACTGTTTTTGAGTGAAGACCTTTTGCCTCATTGCTGAACTCTGGTTCATGTGGTACGTTTCTAATTGGTCCTTATATCCCAAAACTTCTAACGTGGATACCCAAGTATCATCCCACAGACATCATTCCAATCTCATGCCAGAGGGTTGTTCTTCAAAAATACTCTGATCTAGGATCAGTGCTTTGTTTTCAAGATTTCTCATATGCTGTATACAGGAGCTCTGAGGATGTGCTTCTCTACTGACCATAGCTCTTCTTCTTACTGCAACAAAGACATGACCTCAGGATTGGGGATCTTATGCCCCATAGACAGCAGGTGCCCATAGGTCTCCAGCATAGTGTCACAGTACAACATACTCTGCATGATATACAGCTACCCTCACTCCTTGTGAATAAATTCCACAGTCATGTACTTGAAGGTCACTGGTACATATACTTAACAAGTTGGGAGTGAGTCCAGCAGTCCTGCCTTCTAGGGTCCTGATGACTAGGAGTGCAGGAGACCCACAGACTGACAACACCATCCCCAGGTCTGGCCCATAAGGGCACCCAGTGAGGGCACCCAGTGAGTTCCACAGTTTGATGGATACCATCCTGGAGAACTGATCAAAGAGGTTGTAGCCCAAAGGCACAATAATTCCTAAAATACACAGCTGAGGCTGCAGTGTGTGGAGGGAACCATGTCAGCAGGTATCACTGGCTTGGAATGGGAGGGTTGCAGGCCAAGGACACTGGAGGAGGGCAGTTGGCACAGCAAGGGTATCTGTGGGATTCAATCCACCCAATTGCTCCACACTCACACCTGATGCATCAGCCGCCTGGAGGGCTAGGTGAAGCTACTTCTGATTTAATGTCTATTCTTTTTTTTATTATTATTATTCTTTCGCTTCATTTCTTCTTTTGTCTTTTCTTTTGATAGTTGTGTTTTGTTTGTTCTTTTCCTGTTGTTTTCACATGGAGATTTAGGTTCTTGATTTGCATTCTTTTGAAATGCCAGCTTCCCTCTTACTGCATTTGCCAACTTCTATGTGTGCTAGTATTTTCTGTTTTCTATTCCTTTTTCCTCAAGTGTTTTCTCCTCCTCCTCCTCCTCCTCCTCCTCCTCGTCCTTCTTCATTTAATTTGGTGGTACTGCCAATGAAACCCAGTGACCTAACCTTGATTTTAAAAAAAAGTGCTTGATGTACCCCTGTAATCCCAACACTCAGGAGGCTAAGGCAGGAAGATAGCCATGAGTTTGATACCAACCTGAGCTCCACAGTAAGTTTAAGGACAGCCTGAACTACAACGAAAGACTCTGTCTCAAAAAAAAAAAAGTGCTTTTTACTGTGCCCCATCTTTATTTCTGTTACAGTTTCTTCTTTGAGTCTTTGGTTGTTTCAGAGTTTGTTGTGTAGTTTCCACATAGTTTTGCATTTTCTTAAACATTGTGTCAAATATTTGCTTTATATATTTGAGTGCTCAAGTGCTAGGTACATATATATTTATAATTGCTATATTTTTTAGGGATTTGAGCCTTTTTTAATTGCATGATGCCTTTTGTTGACTCTGAGTGCTTTTTTACTAAAACTCTATTTTACAATTGCCCATTATCATTTGGTTCCTCTCTCTGTCTACGTATTGTGCAAATTGCACACATTTTTGTAGAAATTATTTAGAGGGTTCTTGATTTTTTATTCCCTTGAGGAATAAAAAAGTATTTTAGATTGTTGAATTGTACATTTATGTATGTCAATGATGTGGTCCTTAGTTACTTTATACCTTTTATCTTTAACTGCCTTCTATATTTCAATATTTTGAGGGTGCTGGAGATCAAACACAAAGCGAACACAGAGAACTGCATCCTCATCCATTTAAAAAAAATTTTTATTGACACAGAGTCTTTCTACTTTCCTAAACTGCCCAGGTTAGGCTGTAATTGGTGATTCTTGTGTTTCAGGCTTCAGAGTGTTCTGATTATAGACATATGCTTGACTTCACTGAGTTTTTTGTAGTATCTTACATTGATTCCTTTCTTATTTTCTTTTTTTTATCTTGTATAGATTGTTAACCAAGGATACTGAATCTCGATGATAAACAATCTTAGTTAAACTAATAACAACTCAACTTCAATTGCATTACATCTCTCCTGCTATTCCTATCTGCATCCTTACGTTATGATGTTGATGACACTACTTCATCATTTCTATAATACTGCACATACATTAAAATATATTTATCTTTATTTCTAATGTTTTCAGCTTCTAAGTTCATACCAATTTCAAAGTGATTTATGAACCATTATACAAATACTACAGATTCTATATTTGTCTGAATCCTCATTTCAAGACAGATCTCTGTATTTTCATGTTTTCACTGAGGTTAACATTGCAGTGGTATGAATGCATTTCACTGTAGTCTGTATACTGTGACTACAATCCATAAATTTACATGTCGATCATATTTGAAGTAAGTCTTTGAGAGGTGATTAGTATAATATGAAGTCCTTAAGGGGGAGCACACCTGGTTGATTGAGTAGCTTTCTAAAAGAAGGCATACCTGAATTCACACACTCTTGCTCTTCCCATGTAGTGCCTTCTTCCATATCATGCTACAGCAACAAAATTCTTGCTTGATAAGTATCCTTGGTCTTGTATTTTCCAGCTGAAGAACTCTAAGAAATAAATTTATTTTCTTTACATATTATGAAGTCTCATGTATTCTATTCTAGCAGGAAAAAATAAGATGAATACAATCATCCTCTTGATTCAACTTGAAGGGCTCCTTTAGAATTTCTTATAATGCAAGCCTAATGGTGATGAGCCACCTCAAGATTTGTTTCTGTCTCATTATATAACAAAACCATCTCTGTAAGAGCTAGCTTAGTCTATGAAACCCACATGAATCCTTTCTCAGGTTGGTGCTGAATGGTCAAATTGCCTTGCACGAGGCTCCACATTTTGAGCAGTCTACCACCTCAACAACATTACTTTAGGGTTAGTCTTCCAGTGTATGAGTCATTTGGGACAAACTCAAACCATATGCAAACCATCATAGTAAACAAGGAAAATCTGAAAGATGGCTTTTTTTGGACACTAAAATATGACAGTATGTAGTGTGGAGACAGAAAGCACTATTAAGACTCCTAGGACATTTGGAGAGGAGCTCACAGTGTTTTTTTCTGAATTGGTTGTGCAGTGAAAGAAAATGTGAAGTCAAAGGTAATCACATAGGAGGCCAAAAACTTCAAAACTTTGAAAAAGAAAAGAATAAGATTTATATTACTGGGCATGATGGCCAGCAAAGAACCAAACCAAAAAGGAAAACTACAAGCCAGGCATGGTGGTGCACATCCTTAATCTCAGCACTCAGGAGACTGAGGCAGGAGGATTGTCATGAGTTCAAGGCCAGCCTGGGCTACGTAGTGAACTCAAGGCCAACCTGAACTACACAAAGAGAGACCCTGTCTCAAAAAACTTTTCTGACAAAGGTTTATATTTTGTTATCAAAATTCCCAGGCAAAGAAGAGCTAAAGACTAATTTTTATAGCATGAGAAAATTGAAGGAGCACATTGTCAGACCATCCTCACATGGGGCATCTGCACTCACGCATGTAAAGATTCCCTGCACTTTCCTCACTGTGCACTCCTTCACCAAAGAAAGTGCAGCTTTCCCAGCTCTGGAGAGTTAGGACTTTGGAAGCTATTCCCTATGGATTCCTTATTTGCCACAAATAATTTGTAGTCTATGAGACATTTACTCTTGGTGTTCTCCATGAAGACATGGACACCTTGAGTCTGTTGTCAGACATTTGATGAAATATAGCCCTTCCCTATTCACACATTCTTGGGATCACAGACAGATGCAGTCTGAACAAATTTGAGAAAACATGAATAGAGCACTGTGAGTCCAGGAAACCAGGAGCAGTTTTATGTGACCAAAAAAAAAAAAAGAGTGAAGCAGAAGGAAAATGAGTTTGGAAAATCAGGAAGTGTCCAGATCATGAATTATCTCAGGTGTCAATGTGATGAATTTTGATCTGATTCCTTAGCCAATAGTGAGTTAGTGAAGGCTGTTTTTGTTGGATTACATCAAGGGACTGGCCATGTGTGTGGTGCAATTGATGGAGGTAGAGTCAAAAACAGGGAAAATGAAAGATTGATTGACAAAGCAAGCAACATGGCACAAATGAAGAAAAGCTGATGTCATTCTCTCAAATGCTCAAGAAATATTTCTGAGGATCAATTTAGTGCTGGACCTGATGCTGGTCAGGCGTTTGGAACTGTGAACAAGACAGACGCAGTTCATCTCTCAGGTTGGACACAGTAACTTTCGGATAACAGGTCCATCAATGATCAATGGAATTTCATTAGAGACAGCAGAACAGGATCTTAAAGTGCAAGTGTGTGTTTTGCATTTATATTATGAGACCTTATATTCAGAAACTGCACACAGAAATATTCCCCAGGCATTTAATTAAGAAATGAATGAAGACCAGGTCTAATCTGGTAGGATGTGGAGACTCAAAGAAGCCCAAGTGGGAAACCAGAGTGTGTGTGTCCTGCCAAGAAATCTTTGAATTCAAATAAAAGTGATGATGGATAAGGACAACAATTAGATCAGACAGAGTTCATTTCCAGAGGACACTGGTTTTATGCATTCTTGTAAAGTGTTTAGTTTTGAGGTGGCTCAAAATAAATACACCACAATTGTGGCTTATTGATCTTACTACGGCATCCTCTTTTATGATGCAGGGGATGGAACCCACAGCCTTACACATGTACAGAATGCTCTTAACACCCAGCTACCTCCCCCATTCCTGTTCTTTTGTATTAACAATTGAATGAACTAAATGTTGTAATGTAGGTTTTTAAAAAAGTGAAAAATTAAAGAAGATTTACTGGGAAAATATACAAATTCAATGAATGGGTAGTTCACTTAAAATCATCCCAAAAACTTGAATGTGCTCAAAGCAAATTTGGTGAATAACCACTTTGCCAATTTCACCAAACTTACACTTAATGTACTTAACATTGTGATAGAATTTAAACTGCAATGTTGAACATCTTTATTTATGGGAGAAAAAAACATGGTACAATTTGAAGTAGGCAAACCCAAGAGAAACCTATATTTAAGTGAAATGTACTTTTACTATTACAAAAAAAAAGGAAAAATGTACTTAATAATTTACTGGATCTAACCAGTGAGGAAAAGTCCTTAAATTTGAGAAGGAAACAACTGCCAAGAAAAGTATTTATGGAGCACAAAATCTAAATCTCTGCACAGCACCAATTCATAAATGATCTGTGCTTTTAGGTGCTTTTATCTTTTTAACCAGATGGTCATTTCAGTTGAATTGCCATATTAATGACTTGCTTTAAGCCAAATTAATTTCTTCCATCTTGACCTGCATTAGTCTGTGTGGTAGACTCAAAACCCAACAGCCAGCTGGACCTGAAAGACACCTCTGAGAAGCAATCATTTCCTAAGGTTTATAAATGCTAGCAATAAAGCTATTCACCATAGGTAATTTACAATCATCAATCCAGGAATTAAACTTAAAAATCTGGAAAATGAAAAGACACTTAAAATGAAGCCCTAGATGTCCAGCTCACCAAAGGCAAACCCAGGGGACAATGAAGTGGAACAATCCAAAACCCACCCACCTGGACTCTCTCAAGTGGTAACAGCAGAATAGCAAAACAAACAAACAAGGCTCTAGAAAAAATCAAATCAGAAATAACTTCCCAGATAACTATATTACAGATAAAGGCCATGCAAAAGATGTCTGTGTTATTAATGCGAAATTCCATGAAAGATACACGTTTTATACCGTCATCTATGTTGACACCAAAATATACAATGATGTTTTGAGATGGGGTACAGGGGAGCAAGACTAGTGGCTGCTTTCTTTCTTGTTCCTGGGACAAAATGCCCAACACTCACACATTAAAGGAGGAGAGATTTATTTTGGCTCATAATTTGTAGAGGTTTCCATTCACAGGTGCCTGGATACAAAACAGGACAACATAGCACAGGGACATAGCTGAGGAGAAGCAGCGCAGAACATGACAGGCAAGAAACAGAGGGATCAGGAAGAGGAAGGGAGATACACTCTTCCAGGCCATACCCACGGTCATCTACCTCTTCCCACCAGATTTCACTTCCCAGCATCACATTTTGCTATCAGCTCATTAGAGGCCTAATCCTGTGATGAGTGTATCACCCCCATGATCCAATTACCTCCCTAAAGCCCCATCCGTGAGCGCATGAAGCTTTGGGGGACATCTAGATACAAACCATTACAGTGACTGCAAAAAATCAAACAAAAAGCTTCAAATATACCCATATGCATTAAGCCAGATTGCTCTGGAATGCCTATAGATATAAGTAAAAAGACTTTAATGCAGTGTATTTCTTAACCTATGTAATACACTGGTTCTTTTCAAAACCACAAATCACAAGAACAGCAAGTATAATTCTGTACCTTGGTTATACCATGATAATAATTTTAATCTTATTTCTTTTTACAGGAACAATTGGTTTCTTTGCATGCTTTCTGTTTGTTTCCAAAATATACAGTGCATTTTTATTGTGATTTGATGAAATATGTATTCAGTTATTCTCAATGAAGAGCAAATTTAAATATGATGTGTGCTTGTAAACACAATGACTGTAAAGTTTTCAATACTTGTAATGGCAGAATAGAGGAGGTCATAATACTAGTGAAATCCAGGACAGTTCATTGTAAATAAGATTTTCTAAGCTTATTAGGAGGAAGTAATTACTTTTTCTCCGAAGGAAACATTTTATCATGGTAATTTTGAAGGACGATTCCTATAATGTGTTCACTGGGCAGAATGAGGCTGTTAAAAATCTTGCATTCATTATAATGATACATATCTTCTTACTTTTCTGTGTTGACTTCATTTTTTCCATGGTATTGGCCTTTTAAACCATGTGACTCATAGTCTTCTAATTTATAAATTGGTTATCTTGATATTGTCAAAATGTTAAAATAAAGTAAAATAATAAGAGTGCTAGGGATGGAGTTCACTGTGAACTCTGGGTTCAGACTCAAGTATAATAAAACAAGTCAACAAACAAACAAAAAACAAAAACATCGCATTCTCACTTGATTCATGCTCTTCTCAACAGTCATCTCTTCTTAGGGTTTAACCTCGGTTACTTTAGTGAATCTCTCTGTGTACCAGGACTCATCTGTATAATCATCCACATCCCTGTGATGCTGCTACAAGTTTCAGTCTTCATATATTTGTAGCAATTTATTTAAATAATAAGACAGGAAATAAAACATAAAAAGAAACCTATGGCTCTCTGTATTCAGAATTAACATGAAACAATTGTCAAGTACATGCTGTGTGTTCTGAACCTGGATGATTAAAAAAAAAAAACTCCCAAGTTGTAATCACTTTCTCCCACATATTTGGGAAAATACACAGGCTTGGAGCAGTAAAAAGAATTCCAAGACCTTCAGTTTCCTCAGCTGTAAAGCAGAAGATTTGTCTCTGTCATGAGACAGTTCGAGGATAAGATGGTCTGGCAAGGTGGCACAGAACTGCATCCCAGCGCAGAAACTGTGTTAGGAGAACTCCCACAATTTAAACACTTACAGTCCATAATCCATGACAGTAGTCAGTTATCAGTGTAGCCAGCAGTTGTCAGAAGGTGTTAGTGATTTGAGCTTCTTTTACAGCTAACATTTTACTATGGTATTGCATGGTACTTTTTGAAGTTATACTTTTCTGCAGGAGGTTCAAGATCAAGTTAAGATGAGACCCTGCATTAAATACAATCAGTTTCTTACTATCTATCAAGGTCAGTTAGGTCTCCTCAGGAATTGCCTTGGAAGCATGCATAGCACCTCTAGGCTCTTAGTGTCAAACATCTGGATGAGTCACGGCCATGGCTTGACCAAGTTGCTTTCCATGAAAGCACCCTCCCAGTGAGGTAGGATGTAGAACAAGGACAAGTAGAGAAAATGTGGGTCAAGAATTGAGAAACTAGACTGAGCAAGGATGACTATGTCCAAATAACAGAAAAGCAACAGGTAAAGGTCTTCCTGTCATGCAAACTCTTCAGGTTTGCCCAAAATGAATTGGCCTGTGGCCAATACCATTCACAGTGCCATTTTGACACCCTTACCCCCAGTTTTGTTTGCTAAGACACTTCTTATAAAATCCTCATATGGTCATAACTCTCCTTCTTGACAGTTTGGATGAGTCAGGTACTCCCTGGTACAACTGTATTGTTGCGCATGGCTGCATCAGTGAGCCACAGTAGTGGAGACTCAGACACCAGCAGGAGAAGGCAACTTGAGAGGAAGTGGCTGTTTATTTCCAGGGTCTTTGCCTGCACTACACATGGGTCTTCACATGCCCTCAATCTTTCACTTTTAATAAATTTTCCTCTAGTTACTACTTCTCAGTGTCCTGCTCAATTCTTTGTTTGGGATACTAAGCACCTGGAAACAAGTACCACCCACCCTGACCTTCTACCACATAACCCCAGCACTGCAGGAGGATGAGTTAGCAGGGTCACCATTCTTGAGCATCACTGGGAAAATTAGTGACTTAGAGAGGACTCTGTCTGACAATAAAAATAAATACAGACTGAGATGTAGCTCGGTGCAAATGTTCTATTGATTTTTGACTGTTGACTTTGTAACCAGCTATGTTACTGAATTTTCTTATTAAATCTAGAATTCTTTTTGTGGAGTTTTTGGGGTCTTCTAAATAGAGTATCATGTCATCTGCAAATAATGATAGTTTAACTTCTTCCTTCCCTATGTGTATTCTTTTTATTGTCTAATTGCTCCAGCTAAATTTTTGAGGGCTATGATGAATTAGAGTGGAGACAGTGGACATCCTTGTCTTGTTCTTGATTTTAAAATGCAAGTTTTCAATTTTTGCCCATTTAGTATGGTGTTGGCTGTTGGTTTGTCATAGATGGCTTTTATTGGATTGAGATAAAGACCATCTTTTCCAAATTTTTGTAGGTTTTTTATCATGAATGGGTGCTGGACTTTGTCAAAAGCTTTTTCGGCATCTATGGAGACGATCATATGATTTTTGTCCTTGGCTCTGTTAATATGGTGTATTACATTTATGGATTTACAAACGTTAAACCATCCCTGCATCCCTGGGATGAATCCCATTTGATCATGGTGTACAATCTTTTGATGATTGGCTGAAGTCTGTTTTCCAGTATCTTACTGAGAATTTTTGCATCAATATTCATTAGGGAGATTGGCCTGTTATTCTTTCTTAGTTGGGTCCTTCTCTGGTTTTGGGATCAGAGTAATGCTTGCTTCTAGGAATGAATTTGTGAGTATTGCTTCCCTTTCAGTTTCATTAAAGAGTTTGACAAGTAGTGGTGTTAGGTCTTCCCCAAATTTCTTGTAGAATTCAGCAGTGACTCCACCAGGGCCTGGGTTTTTCTTTGTTGATAAACTTTAATTGCATCTTTGATTTCATTTATTGATATTGGGTTATTTAGGATTTTTGTATCTTCTTGATTCAGCTTTGGTAATTCATATGTATCTAGGAATATGTCTGTTTCTTCTGCGTTTTCCATCTTATTAGAATACAAGTTTTCAAAGTAGGTCTAGATAATTTTCTGGATTTCTGAGGGGTCTGTTGTGATTTCACTCTTTTTATTCCTAATTGCATGGATTTGAGTCTTTTCTTTCCTTTTGGTTTTAAGATTGGCTAAGGGTTTGTCAATTTTATTTAATCTTTCAAATAGCCAACTCTTTGATTCATTGATTCTTTGTATTGTTTTTTTGGTCTCCAGTGTGTTAATTTCTGCTCTGATCTTTATAATTTCTTCCCTTTTACGAGCTTTTGGTTTAGCCTGCTCTTCTTTTTCTAGAAGTTTGAGATTCAATATTAAGTTGTTTATGTATGCTTGCTCTGTTTTCCTGGTATGGGCATTTACTGCTATAAATTTCCCTCTTAAGACTGCTTTCATTCCAGCCTCCCTGGAGCAGTGGAGCAGCTGCAGCTCTGGGCCTGGCATGAGCTGAAGGTGCACGCAGTGAATTTCACCTAGCTGTACAGCTTGGGACCTCGCGAGCAGCCTGATAAGGACCCGTGCCAATTCCGCCATCTGCCCAAGACGTTTGGAGCGTCCCTGGGGTCCTGCCTGGGCTCTGCCCAGCCTCCCGGTAGCAGCAGAGCATCCTGGTAGGGACCCACACCAATTCTATAAACCTGGGACATTTGGAGCATCTCTGGGGTCCTTCCTGGGCTCTGCCCAGCCACCCCTTAGCAGCAGAGCAGCTGCAGTGGTAGGCCTGGCTTGAGCTGAAGGAGTGCACTGTGATTTCACCTAGCCTTGGAGCCTCCTAACCTTGTAGGATACCTTGCGGGGCTCTGCCCTGCATCCTCAAACAGCCGGGGAGCCTAGGCATACAAAGTGTGGTGTGCTAAAGTCTGCCCAGCATACTGCCCCTTCTTAGGGTACCTTCAAGTACCCCTACATATCCGATAAGGCCTGCCTAAAACCCTGTCTCAAATGAGGAAATTCCCTGCAGTACAGACAGCCATCCTCAACCCAGGAAACAACTGAGACTTTGCATTCACCTGCCACAGGGAAATACAGGAAAATGACAAAACAAAAGAGAAAATTGCTGTCTCACACCTCCAGTCCATCCTAAACAAGCCTAAGAGACATGGACATAAAAAAGTATAATACATTTGAAACTTCTGAAATGATAGCAACTGAAGTAAAGAAACAACTCCATGAAGCTGTAAAGGAACTGAGATTAGAAATAACTTCCCAGGTAAAACAAGAAATGATAAATGTAATGAAAGAAATGCTAAACACATCTAGAGAAGATATAGTTAAAAAAAATAGAGGAGCACTGCAAAAGGATGGAAACCCTGAATGAACAATACAAAAAAGAATTAGAATGCATGAAACAGATTCAAAGAGATATCCATGAAATCAAAAATGCCATCAAAAGCTGGCAAAGCTGCCTCAATGAATGTGAAGATAGACTTTCAGACCCAAAAAACATGATTGCAGCTAGTGAGCAAGAAAGGAAACATCTTTTAAAAATAACAAGGAATCAGGAAATAACAAGACTGCTTTCACTGTGTCCCACAACTTCTGGTATGTTGTATTGTCATTATTGTTCAACTGTAAAAACTGTCTAATTTCTTCTTTAATCTCATCTGTGACTCATTGGTTGTTCAGTAGGGTGCTGTTTAATTTCCATGTGTTTATGAAGTTCTTGTGGTTTCCTTTGGCTTGGATTTCCAATTTCATTGCACTGTGGTCTGATAGTATGCATGGGATAATTTCAATTCCTTTGCATTTACTTAAGCATGTTTTATGAGCCAGTATATGGTCTATTTTGGAGAATGTTCCATGTGCAGCTGAGAAGAATGTGTATTCTGGTGTTGTGGGGTGGGACACTCTATAGATATCTACTAGTTCCCTTTGTTCAAAAGTTTGACTTAGTCCTAATATTTCATTATTGATTTTTTTGTCTAGTTGATCTGTCTTTTTGTGACAGTGGGGTATTGAGATCTCCCAATACAATTGTACTAGGGCTTATTTGATTTTTCATGGCTATTAGTAATTTATATAGTTGGGTACACTGGTATTTGTTGCATGTATGCTTATGATTTTTATTGCTTCCTCTTGGATTGTCTCCTCTACAAGGATGTAATGACCCTCTTTATCTCTCTTAATCAGTCTTGACTTGAAATTCACTTTGTCTGCAAACAGAATAGCTACCTCTGCTTTTTTCTGGGTTCTTGTTGCATGGAGTATTGTTTTCCATCCTTTAACTTTCTGTGAATTTCTTTTTTAATTAAATGTGGTTCTTGCATACAGCATATTGTTGGATCTTGCTTCTTGACCCATTCTGCCAGTCTCTGTCTTTTGACTGGTGAATTGAGACCATTAACATTGATGGTTATAACTGGTATGTATTGACTTATCCTTGTCATGTTATTTTCCTGTTGTTGGCTCCCCCCTTTTTTTCTCTCCCTCTAATTGTTTGCCTTCCTTGGTGAATTCCTTCTGTTGGGATTTATGAAGCTTTAGTCCTTATTATCTCTTTCTACAATGTCCTTCAAAATATTTTGGAGTACTGGTTTGGTGGTCATAAATTTACTCAGATGTTCTTTGTCATGGAAGTATCTTATTCCTTCATCAATTTTGAAAGATAGTTTTGCAGGGTACATCAATCTGGGTTGAAAGTTGTTTTCTTTTAGAACATGAAGTACTTCACTTGAAGTACTTGACAGCTTGTGTTGAGAAGTCAGCTGTGATTCTGATGGGCTTTCCTTTATAGGTGATTTGTTTCTTTTCTCTAACAGCTTTTAGGATTCTATTCCTGTGTTGAATTTCTGGAACCTTGACTATGATATGCCTGGCTGTAGAGTTTTTTTTTGATCATTTCTAATCGAAATTCTATATGCCTCATTTATCTCATTCTTTTTCTCTACCAGGAAGTTTTCTGTCATGATGTCTGTGAGCATTTTTTAATGACATTTGTGGTATCTCCTACTTGTTCATTGACTCCAATTAATCTTAAGTTATTCTTCTTTATCTCACCTAGCAGCTGCTGGATTGATTTCTCATGGTCCCTTGCTATTTTTGAGAAATCTTTCTTTTCCTGGTCACTAACTTCAAGCCTGTCTTCAATATCTGAGATCCTGTCTTCATGTCAGCCTAATCTGCTTAGAATATTTTCAGTGGAGTTTTTATTCTCCTGAATAACTGCTTGAATCTGCTTTATGGTTCCATTTCTTTCCTATGCTGAGCTTCCATAATTTGCTTAAGCTCATCTATTTTTTTGTCTGTGTCTGCTGTAATGTCACTAAGCATGGTGTATATTTTAGTAATCTCTGTAGTTATCTGAGAGATTCTTTCTAATTTCATTTTTCCCAGAGCCTCATTCAATTGCTTTGTTGTTTCTACTTCAGAAAGACCTGGTGGAGGGGCTTTCAGATTGTCCCACCTCATTGTCCCCTAGATTTGCCTTCAGTGAACTGGTTGTCTGAGGTTGCATTTTGCTTAAGTGCCTTCTCATTTTATTTTCTCTCTTTTTTCAGTTTAATTTCTGGGGTGATGCTTGTAAGTTGTCAATGGTGGGTTGCTTTATTGGTAGTATTTAGGACCCTTAGATGATGAGTACTTCTCTGAGGTATCTTCCAGATGTAGCTGGTTTTGGGGTTTTGAGTCTGTAGAAAGATCTTACCTCTTTAGTTTGTTGGAGATGAGAAGTTGTTGCTCATTTGGCCTAGTCCCTGGTTCTTTGGCACTGTGCCACAGTATTTTCTGTGACCCTTAGGTAATCTCAGTTGTGGATTATTAGGGCCAACAGTTCTTTAGAACAATTATGTCAATTTTGGCTATAGTGGTACTAATAGCATCAAACACAGCCTAGAAAACAACAAACTGAGCTAACACTTAATTTGCAACTTTTAACCAAGTGAACCAGATTTGTGATTATATAATAAAATACAAAACAAACTGGATAATTATATGCAATACATAAGCCCATCATGTGTCAATTTTGACCTCAGGGTTAAAATTTTAAATGGATTAAGGAGAGAATAGAGCAGTGGAAGAAGAGAAAGAGACTAGAAGTAAGGTTGGAGGACAGAGGGGGATCATGCCAACTTGGGGGCACTGGTGCAGGAGACTGAAGGAAAAGAGAGATGGAACAGAACAGAGCCACACCCACAAAGAGGTTAGGAACTACTTTCACACTCATATATAAATAATGAAAGAGAAAGAGAAAAGAAAAACAGAAGCAAACAAAAAACAAACAGCAACAAACAAAAAATGAAAAAGAAAAACAAAAACAAATAGTCCTCTTCCAGGATTCTCTCTGGTTTCACTAGTAGACAGCTTGTGGAGACAGAGTCCCAAATCATGCTACTCTATTCCAGCAAGCCAGAAGTTGCTTTATGGTGGAGTAGTAGATAATCTCAGCAGGCCTGCCCCAAGACCAGACTCATTAGGCTCACCAGAGTCCAAGCAATTTCCACAGATCTGCACCCAGCTAGGAGTTACTAGAGGAAGCCAGCAGCAGTTCTAGGTTCTGGGCTTATCCAGCCCATCCCCAAAATGGCTCTTGGCTAATCACTCTCTCCATGGGAGGACTGAGTCCTCTGCATGCACCAACAGCCATTGCAGTCTTCCATGTCTGTTGCTCCCCTCCACTGTCACATCTCTCTGCTGGGCCTCTGGGGTTGCCACCTGTCACTGTCACCATGACCTTGCATCCCTAGGTTCAAACAGCTCCTCTCATGCAATGAGTCCCAGCTCAAAGTGAAGTTGCCACCAGCTACCACCCTCTTCTTCACTGAAGTTTTTCTTTTTACTCTCTGTAGGCTTCAATTCACACTTCAGATTCTTCCCCACTTCCTTTTGTCTTATCTTCCTCACAATGCCATATTAAAGTGTCTGGATGGTGACTCTCAGAGAGGCTGTTTTCTCTGCTGCTTACTGCTCCACCATCTTCCCAGAAGTTCTAACAGCTTTTAATATTCTGTTCTAGTGTTGAATTTCTGGAATCTTCACTATTGTATGCCTTGTGTAGGTTTTTTTTTTTTATCATGGCTAATTGGAGTTCTACATGCCTCACTTATCTGCATGTCAAAATCTTTTCCCTGTTTAAGAACTTTTCTGTAATTACTTCTGTGAATAGACTTTTTATGTCATTTTTTTTAAAGAATACAATCAAACAAAATAAAACAGAGTATGGTCCATCACTACAAAACAATGAACATGGTACATGACTTCTAAACAGGGTAAGAAGCAATCAATAGTGGCTACCATAATGCCTCTTGTTATCTACAATATAGATTTATCAGGAATAAATAAAATCAAACAAAATAAAACCAGTAAAAAAAAGCAGAACAATGTAAGCAATATAGAGCTTCAAACTACTAAAACAGCAGTGGCTACCATAATGCTTCTTGTTATCTTCAGAATAGTTGTCTACACCTTCAGACATATTACAATCAAACAACACAGAATAGAGTAAAATCAATCAAAACAAAACAATGAAAGCAATACAGTGTTTCTAAACAAGATAATTGGACATCCTCAATGGCTGCAATTACATATTTTGTTATCTTTAAAATAGCTGTCCATGCCATCAAGTATAATAAAATCAGACAAAACAGAATAAGATGAAACTAATCAGAACAATGAAGAAAAGATGAGTTTCAAATCATGATAATAGATTAACAGTGGTCATTTCCTTCCCTTTTTAGATAATTCCTCCCCTTTGATTTTCCAATATGTATTGTACATTTTCTTTCTTTTTTTTTTTCAGCACCATGACCTCGTACTTGCCATGCAGGTGCTCAGGCCACTGAGTTGGATCCCTGGCCTTTGTCTTTTTGAGACAGGGTCTCACTATGCCATTCAGGCTGGCCTTGAACTCACTTTGTAGCCCAGGCTGGTCTCAAACTCACAATGATCCTCCTGTCTCAGCCTTCTGAGTACTGGAATTACAGGTGTGAGCCACCACATCTGGCTTGTATTGTACATTTTCGATCCCACTAACTCCTTTAGTTTGTTATACTAGGGAGACAACATGAAATTCACTCATGTGACTCTGAACCATTTCATCCAAGAGCATGATCTCAAGTTGCCTCTATCCATCTACAAGAGCCTTGAGGTTATCTTCCTTTATAGTTGAGTAGGTTTCCACCACATAAAATGCCATGTCTTTCATATCCATTCTGCAGTTGATGGGCAGGCTACCCCTACTTCTTTTCTGGCTCCCTGTCACATAGGGCATTGTTCTCTCTCCTTTGACTTTCAATCTATGAATTTTCTTTCTAGTTAAATGTATTTCTTCTATAGAGCATATTGATGGATCCTGTCTCCTGATCCACTCTGCCTGTGTTTCTTTCTATTGGTGAATTGAGGCCATCTACATTAATAGTTATGGCCATCTTGCACTGTGTTGTCTCTGCCATGCTATTTTCCTGCCACTGGCTCCCTATTTTTCCCCTCCATTCAATCGACTGGCCCCACTTGATGGTCCCCCTCTGACATTGTTGCTGAGACCATGGTCTTTTTTATCTCTCTCTAGAATGTCCTTTATTATTCTTTGTAGGGTTGGTTTGGTGGTCATGAATTCCTTGAGTTGTTCTTTGTCATGGAAGTATCTTGTTTCTCCATTAATTTTGAAAGAAAGTTTTTCAGGTTACATCAGTCTGGGTTGGAAGTTGTTTTCTTTCAGGACTTGCAATACTTCACTCCAGCCTCTTCCTGACTTCATGGTTTGTGTTGAGAAGTCTGCCGTGATTCTGATGGGTTTTCCTTTTTAGGTGATCTGTTTCTTTTCTCTAGCAGCTTTTAATATTCTGTTCTTGTGTTGAATTTCTGGGATCTTGATTATTATATGTCTGGGTGTTGATTTGTTTTGGTTATGGCTAACTGGAGTTCCATATGCCTCACTTATTTGGATGTCACTTTTTTTTTCCATGCTTGGGAAGTTCTGCGAAATTATTTCTGTAAATAAGGTCCTGATGTCATTTGTCTTGGCCCCTGCTTTTTCACTCACATCTTTAATTCTTAAGTTATGTTTCTTTGAGTTGTCCTGCATTCATTGAATTGTTACTTACTAATTCCTTGTTATTTTTAAGGATCTTTCCTTTCATGATCACAAGTTGCAAACCTGTCTTCAAGGTTTGAAAGTCTATCTTCAGTTTCTTTCAAGTGGTTTTTCCAGATTTCAGTGGAGTTTTTAATTTCCTGGATATCTCTTTGAATCTGTTTCATGCATTCTAAATCTCTCTTATATTGTTCATTCATGGTTTCCCTCACTTTCCTATGCTCCTCTATTTTTTTATCTGTGTCTTCTTTAGAGATGCTTAGTAATTCTTTTATTATGTTTTTCATTTCTTTTTTTACCTGGGATAGAATTTCTGTTCTAATTTCTCTTATTGCTTCATGAAGTTGTTTCTTTACTTCAGTTGACATCACTTCAGACATTTCAGGTGTGCAACTCTCAATCTCCTCTGTGTTTAACCTCTCCTGGACCTGCGCTGCTTGGGTTGAATACCAGAGATTGCCCTCTCCCTCTTCATCTTGATATATTCCTGATTTCTTCCACACATGTGGGTAGTATGGTCCCAGGCACCTCCGGCACTGGCCACAACTTCTCTGAAGTGAAACTGTTTGGCTTTTCTGGCCAGTGCTGGCTACAGGCATCCAACA
>RJWT010013271.1:7685-21970 GCA_004365215.1 Cuniculus paca | reverse complement strand
CACATGGGTGGATTCTCCCAGGGGACGGAGGTCCTTTGAGAGCGTTCAGGCCGGGGGTGAAGGTGACTGGGCACAGAGCCTGCGGCAGAGCCCGACCATGCTGCTCCCCCATCTCCTGTGAGAAATGGGCCATAATCTACCCAGGGGCCCTGACTTCACCCCCTCTCCGGGGGAGGTGTGAGAGCATGCGTGCAGGCCTCGCCTGGCGCAAACACAGTCCCTGTGCCTGTGGGGAGGGGCTGCCAGGTCTGCTCCCTGGGTCCCTCTGCCAAGTGAGTTATAGAGCCTCAATGTCCAGGTGGATCCTAGTGTCATGGCGTTAAGGGAGCAGGAGGTGCCAGAAGATGACACGAGCACGATATCCTCCTCCTCAAGTCGTAAACCTCTAAAATTTAAAAATAGTCCTTTTCAGAACACGGGTAGGTGAAATTAAATTACATTTTAAAATGCTAAGTGTGATGCTGCACACCTGTCACCGCAGCACTCTGGGAGGCTGAGGCAGGAGGATTGCCAGTTTAAGCCTGGCTTGGGCAACTTAGTGATTTAGTGAGACACTGTCAGGGTCGGAGTCCCACTGTCCTGGGGGAGGTGGGGCCGCGCGCTTGCTCCTGGTGTTTTTGCTGAGTCTCCTCACTGTCTTCTGTGTGTCTTTTCTGGTGAGATAGCAACTGTGGAGCGGGCTCATGAACCCCACTGAGCAGAGGTAGCAAAATAAACAAAAAGGGCCAGGGATGAAGCTCCGTATGAAGGCCCGGTTTCCATCCTCAATACTGCAAAAAATATATAAATGATGTGAAAAGAAAATGAGAGTGAATCCAACCAGGTTCAAGGTTCAAGGCAGGGAGGGGCTGGAGGACCAGAAGCCAGAGGTGGGCGGGGAGGCCGAGGCTGTGCTGCATTAAAATGAACCAGCAAACTGGTGAGTAACGCGGGCGGGCTTCATGGGGAGGAACAGCAAGCACCGTCATGAGCTACAGGTTAGGACCAATCTAACGCCGGCCCCTGACTTCCGTGACAACACGACTCCGAGAAAGGGATTCACACAGGTAGCGGCCGCAGCAGCTCGGGCTTGGAGATCCAGAAGGGATGTGCTTTATGTGTGTGACCGCGCACAGCTGCTCTTACCTCGGGTGAAACCAGTCTGAAAGCTGGAGTTCGTTCTCGTGGCCACTCCTGGGGACAAAGGGACACCCAGTTACTCCTCAGCTGCGCTCTGTCCGCAGCCCACCCAGCTCCCGTCCTGTTCTCACAGTGGATCAGGTCAGGTCTGCAGGGGCAGGTCAGTCCAAGAAGAGGTGCCGGGGGAGGTCACTAGCAAAGGCATGATGGGAGAAAGATGCTTGCTGGGAGGAGGACTTGCAACAAATCAACACGCCAGCACTCTGGGAGGCTGAGGCGGGAGGAGCGCCTGTTTAAATCCACCCTGTCTCAAAAAATTTTTTTAAAATGGGGCTGGATATGTAGCTCAGTGACAAGGCCCTGGGTTTATTTTAAAAATCAACAGATCAAATAAGGTATGCGTTCAAATACAAATTTGATTTATTTATCAAACAGTAGTGTCTCTGTCGCAAGCTGCCAAAGAGCGGCTGAGGGGAGGGGAGGGGTCCTGTGTCCGCCCTGATGCCCTGGCCAGCAGGTGGCGGACCCCTGTAGGCTGCAAACTCTGCAAGCTGGAGACGTGTTCAGTCCTGAGTCCTTGCTCCTTAAACAGAAAAACAAAATGTGCAGCTTTGAACTTGAACGAAGACCTAATGCAACGGAGGTATTTACATCTCTAGAACTGAGATTCACTTGTGCCTTCATTTCAAACAACCCCTGAGCAGCAGCTGTGCACCCTGCTGCGGGTGGAGGACCCGCTGGCTCTGAACACCACTCTTGGGCAGTGGCTGGCAGTTGGACACAGTGCTCTGGCCGTGCGTATTCTGATCTTAGAGTTTAGATTTTAGCCGTCCTAGGGGGTGTGCCGCGGGGTCTCACTCCATGCTCATTATCCATGCATCTTTTTGGCGAGATATGCTTGGCTTCTTCCCCCCATATTTTATTTTGCTTTCAGTTTAGTGGTTTTTTTTTTTTTTTTTGTACTGGGGATCAAACTGAGGACCTTACACTTGCCAGGCAGGCACTTAGGCCACTGAGCTCTATCCCCGGCCTCTGTTTAGTTCAGTTTTGAGGTAGTCTTGCTATGGAGCCCTGAACTCACATCAATTGTACTGCCTCAGCCTTCTGAGTGCTGGGGTTACAGGTGTGCACCATCGCTCCTGGCTCTCGGTCATGTTTTAAGTGGGGTTGTTTCTTTGTCATCTGGTCTTTGGGTGGCAGATCCTTTATTACACATATGCGTAGTGCCGAGGGTCAATCTTTGAAGACACTGTCCCTTGGAACACAATTGTTTTTCTACCATGCCTGTGATCCCAGCACTATGGACGCTGAGGAAGGAGAATTGTTGTGAGTTCAAGGCCAACCTGAACTACATAGTACACAGTGAGCCCCTGTCTCAAAAAAAAAAACCAGAAAAAGAAAGAAAAACCATGAACACCTCTGCCTTTCCAAAGATACCCAGAGCCGTCGTTCTGCCCCTGCCGAGGGAGAGATGCAGAAGAGCCAGGGCCCAGGCATCTGGGCCTCCTGGGCTCATGGTGCCTCGGTGCTCGAAGGTCTTCCCCACAGGTCATCCGAGGCCTACTCTCACCTGCCTGTGCTCTTTGGCCTTTGGGGGGTCTCCGGTGATGTCCCTGACACACAGTCTGTGCTTGCCTTTCGTCTGGAACCTGGAGCTCTGCGAGCATGGGGACTGGGATGGCAGCGCTCGGCCCCTCAGGGAGGAGGAGGCCTAGTCACTCAGGCCCCTGGGCGGTTGCCAAAGGCCTTTATCATTCGGTGTCTCTCCTCACCTGAAGTAAAGGTTAACCAACAGCAGGGTCATGATAAATGAGACCAGGAACAGCGTTCTTCTTTTAAGTTTCATTCTCTCCTGGGGCAAAAGGGGAGGAGAAAGCGTGGTTTGAGCTGCTCAGGCACATTGCATGAGAGGACCACAAGCGGACCGTGACCTGAAGTCCCACGGGCACGGCAGAGGGGCTATGGACATGAGCCAGGCCACGTGCGTCTGCAGCGCATGGAGCAGAGGGGCCGTGAGGCATCTGTGCCCGGGTGACTGCCATGGGGTTGGTGCCCAGCCTCGGGTGCTGAGATCCCATAGGACTTGCATCTGGGCACCTGTGGCCCCGGTGACGTCCACGCAGAGGGGTCTCCGTGATGGCACTACTGAGTGCTCCCTGAGCGACAGGGGTGGTTAAGCCACTCTGGCTGAGGCAGGCAGTGTGGGCCCTGAGCTCGTGGCTCTGGAGGAAGAGGTCCCAGGCCCAGGTCCCCCACTGCTCCTGCCTGGCGCTGTGCTCCTGCCATGCTGACTTGGCAGCTGTCTGAATTCACTCGGTGCGGTAAAACTGACTGCAGGGATGACTCGCCTGCTTCTTTTGACCCCAGGGCCAAGCAGCACCATGGACACTGGACATTTCTAGTGCAGCCTGTGTACCCTCGCCTGCCACAGTCCGTCCTGGGGAGGCCACAGTGGGCAGGTTCTCCATGCAATCTGGAACTGCCACTTTTCAAGCATGGGGGCCCCTCTGGCCAGTCTCTCCTCTGTAGCGTGGTCCCTCAGTCACCCACCGTCTGTCCTGCACCGCCTCAGGGTCCAGAGATGGTCCTCACCGGCCGCAGCACCATGAAGCACCAGGCTTCCCTCATGCCTCTCCCCCACCCCTCCCCTCTGACAGGGAGAACTCAGCCTGCGAGGACAGGCATTGTCCAAGGGTGACTGCAGGGGACCCTGGTACTGCTCTGGTGGCACTGGAGTCTCCGCAGCGGTGATGTTCGCAGGCTCCTTTGATGATGTGGGCGTCGCCGTGGTGACTGTGTGGAGGTTCTGGTTGTGTGTACCAGACCCAGGATTTGGTCCCGCTGGAAGAACTGAAGCCTAGAGCCCGTCCTAAAGTGTTCCTAGACCTTTTGTTTCCTTGCTGGGCCTACTTGCTTTCTAATAATCAATTATGATTTGTGAGAGAGCTAATTGGGACTACGTGCATGGATGTGCTCATATGTGTGATGGGCAAAAGCAGCAAATTCAGATAAGAATTTTTTTTTTGCGGCACCAGGGATTGAACTCATGACCTTACGCCTACCAGGAAGGTGCTTAGGCCACTGAGCTAAATCCCCAGCCCTTCAGATAAGAATTTATGTCATATAACATTTTATAAATAGAGAAAGGTAAGCTATTTTATACTAAAATTAAAGTGTACATGTATTTAAAAAAAACCTGAATGGTTCTAATATAATAATGTCATCATAACTGTTGTGCTAAAAATACTGTTTTGCTCTATATTTTAAATTTTCCTTGTAAAACTTTACAACTGTCATATGATATCATCCTACAAAAATGTGACTTGTAAGTTGAAAGAAAAAAATATAGGTATATGTGTATGTATATGTATATAAAAATAGTTAAGGTAGTCATACTACTGATTTCTCTGAGTTCGCTGAAGAGAAGGATTCGTGCTGGTACTGTTTGGACAATTAAAGGCAGATGTCTGTGCTCTGGGTAAATGAGTTAGGGACAGCAATGTGCAGTGAATGTATTATTGTTACCCCCTGATTGATGTGCTTTGAAAAAAAGACAAACGAAAAAAATGTGACTTGTAACAGACAACTGAAGAAGTATGTTAAGGTCATAAACCATCACCTAGGGTACAAATAAAATATGACACCAGTTCCTGATACTAATCACCATTATTAATAGAAGAGGTAGCTGTTCCTAGTCATGCTTTGTATTTTCTTTTCTTTTTTTGCTTTTTTCTTTCTTTCCTTTCTTTTTTCTTTTCTTCCTTTCTTCTTTCCTTCTCTCTTTCTTTCTTTCTTTTTTGTCTTTTTAAGATAGGTTTCACTATGCAGTTCAGACTGGCCTTGAACTCACAAAGTGCACAGGTTGGCTTTGAACTTGTGGTGATCCTCCTGCCTCAGCCTCCTGAAAGCTGGTATTACAAGCATGTGCCATCATGCCTGGCTAGTGCTTCTTATTTCCTAAGTACTCAATATTCAAAAAAGATCATAATAGCTGAGATTAAAGCCCGCTGCTCCCACTTCAAGACTGGTGCCAATGAGCTGGGTGTTCAACAATCAGGACCTAGAGACGAGAGTAGAAAAAGGTGACTGGGCTAAGAAGAGAGCCGAGATTTTGGTCCCAGTCCTCCAAGATCAACAAGGACCCAGGATAGGCAAGATCAACAAGGACCCAGGATAGGAAGGGACCTCCCTAAAGGACCTGCAACTCAGGGGAGTCACTCGACCTACTGAGCAGGGAGCTCGTTAGACCCTAGAGCACAACAGTCAGTGTGCACTGTGCTCAAACCAGGGTCACAGAAGAGACGTGTGTCCTCGTGCCCCATGGGAGCCACGTGTCAAGCAGACCATGGTCCCTGCTGGCAGCTGAAGCAACTGGGGTGACTATGGAGGAGCTGAGAGGCTCTGCGTATGGCCCAGAAGTTACCACAGAGACCAGGACAAAGGGAGAGAAAGAGGGGGACAGAGACAGAGACAGAGACAGAGACAGATTAATTCAGATTAACACAGGCCTTACTTTGACTTGGTCTTAACCAGCAGGCAAATTTAACCAAAAATATATACAATATCTGAGAGAAACCATGTGACACCTAAGCCTGTGGGTCTGGTTTATTTCATGGAAGCCTGAGGTCTGGAGCTGCAGCCATCGTCCCACAAAGGACCCGGTTTATCCCTGGGGCAGAGCAGTGGCCCAGGGCGTACAATGACCACAGGATCTTTACGCGCTCATCTGCCAATGGATGCAGGGGCCGTTTCTAAGTCAGTCATGGCTACTCGTGTGCATATTATAAATAAAGAACAAAATAAAAGCGAGGTAGGAAGCAGGGAGACAGACCCTTCTCAGAGGGGAAGGGGCCGAGCGAGGGAGGGGAGGGAGGGGAGAACGGGATGAAGTTTGGTTATATGTGTGCGTGGCCTCCACACAGGACTGTGAGCTTTACGAATGGCACCCATGGACTGATGAGAGCGCGCACGTGCGCACGCGCACACACACACACACACACACACACACACACACACGGAGTGACAGTAATGTGCAATTAGAAGCCAGGTGCCGTATGTGGACCCCACACGCCTCTGCCAGCGGGGCTGTTGCTACAGCTCGCTCGCCGGAGTGGGGCCCAGTGGCCCTGAAGCCTCAGCCTACGATCATCACAGTCTAGGGCTCCGTCACCACTGCTGTTCTTTGTGGCTCTCCCCTCCCACAAAGGAGCCCCAGCTCAGGCTGCACTCCAGGGCCTCCTCTTTGCTGACCCCCAGGGACAGCGTCTCTACAGAAGGTCGCCTGTCCAAGGACCGGGCTCAGGGCATACACAGTCCCCAGCACCCACAGCTCTGCCACAGCTCATTTTCTCACTGACGGTGCCATCAGACGCCCCCCTGGCCTGAGCACCAGGAGGGCATCCCTTATACCTGGCACGGGCCCACCTGCTCTCCCCCAGTGGCGCTGGACTCTTACATGTCCGGACTGAGCTCCTGGGCTCGAGCAATTCCGACGTATGGAACTGCAGCAAACACCTTCCAAGGCTGAGTCCTTCAAGTCCCCTTGGCCGTGATGGGCATTGTCCCTGCATTGGCCACAGAACCCCAGGGACTCTCGAGCCAGGCCACCCCAGCCCCTAGGTCCTTGAAGCACCCACAAACTTCCTGATGACAGGCAGAACTAACTGCACACGGCCTGCACACTGCGTGTGTCACTCCTGCACCTTGCTTCCAGCTCCTGATGTCCCCAACTCTGCCTTAGGCCTGAAGCAGACAGAAAAACACCTGCGTCCAGCGGGGTCAGACTAGTTGGTGGTGTCAGGCAAGGCTGATGGATACTTGGAGCCCCTGGTGATCACACAGAGTGGGTGCCCTGCTCACCACGCTACCATCACAGTGACCCCATGTGCCCTCCAACATTGACTTGATCCCCGCTGAGCCCCTCAGGCCTGCCTGGAGTTGCGTAGCTGGACAGCACCCCAAGACCAGAGAGGAAGGCCCTGCTCCAGGGAGGGGAGAGATACTTACCTGGGTTCTACCTAAGTAGGGGCACTCTCTCTTTGGAATCGCAGTTTCTTAAATCTTTCTTAAAAACAATGAGCTGGGTGTGGTTTTGTACGCTTGTAATCGCAGCACTCAGGAGGCTGAGGCAGGAGGAGTGCCTCAAATTCAAGGCCAGGCTAGACTACATAGGGAGACTCTGTCTCAAAAACAAACACAAACACCCCCCCCCCAACTATTAACAAGTTATCAAGAAGAGTACAACTTGGTGGGGAGAAAAATCGACGTCCCTGGAAATGCCAGTATCTCTCTCCTGGGGGTGGGAAGCTCCCAGGACCCCATGTTTGGGAGACAGGGCATCCCTCGAACATGGGGAGCAGGTGAAGCTTGTGGGGAAGGAAGTAGGTCCGCAAGGCACCCGGCGCTTAGGAAGTCACACAGGGCCTGTGCACCTTGGCATCTCCAGTGGACTGAGCAGGTACAGCCCCAGGGTGGGGACACCGTGGACACCTGCCATGGGGGCGCCTGCACCACCAGTGGCCCAGGCAGAGAGGTGCAGACCTCTTGGAGGGGGGGGTGAGCACGGGAAGAAAGATGCCCCAGGCAGAATGTGGAGGCTGGCGTCTGGACGCTGCAATGCACCCAGCTACCCTAGGACTCCGGGACATGCCTGGCACCGCCTCCCAAGCCCTCTGGAAGGATGCAGGAGGCCGGCCCATGTCTGACCCAAGCCTGCCTTCCTGAGCCTTTGCACCCCAGCCTCTTTCCCCGCCACTTTGAGGGCTCCCCTGGACCTGGGGCCTTCCCAGTCCTACAGCTTCCTCCCAAGTCATTGTAATGTCCTCTGGCCAGCATGGCCACTCTGCCCCAGGCCTGACTCATAGCCAGTGGGGTTAAAGCCCCAGGGGAGCTTAAAGGTCCTGGACAGGAGACCCCAAGGCAGGCGGGGGACAGGCAGGGCACTGAGGATCATGGGCGAGCAACAGAACAAGGGCCCAAACCTCCATGCATCCAGCACCCTGCCTTCCCCTCCCTCTGTCCCTTTCTGGCCCAGCCAGACCCCAAGTCCAGCAGAGCCCAGGGCTGCTCTGAGCCGGACCAGGGGCGGCTGAGGGCAGCAGTCACGGGGCCCTTGGCTGAGCTCCCAGCAGCACAGGATGTATGTGGATGGGCCGGAGACATAGTGCCACCCCCGGGCAGGAAGGAAAGTGCAGAGCCGTTATAAAGTGGGTGGCCAGCCCGGTGCCCTCTGGAGACCATGGCACTGCTCCTACTGGGCCTGGTACTGAGCCTGGTCTCAGCCCAGAAGTTCCACCCTGAGGAGGTTGTGGACCAGGACTTCAACATGGCCAGGGTGGGCCGAGACCTGCGCTCCTGCCCTGCAGTCCCTGGCCTGGGACGAGGAGAGCTGCGCAGCAGCCAGAGCTGGGAGAGGGGACAGGAGCAGAGCGGGGGGAGAGGGCTCTGGGCTGGGGAGAGGGCCGGGGTAGGGGCAGGTGTGGACACAGGCCGTAGGACAGAGATCCTTGTATCACAGCCATCCCCCCACAGGTTCAGGGGTCCTGGTTCTTGATTTCCTTGGCCTCCAGCAATATGACGAGGATTGGGGTGAATGGAGACCTGCACCTCTTCATCCGGAGCATCGAGCTCCTGAAGAACGGCAGCCTCACGTTCAATTTCCGCTTCATGTGAGTGTCGCTCCAGTGGAGGACCTGGGGTGCCCCTCCAGCCTCGACTCGTGCAGGCACACGCTTGCTGTCACAGGCACCAGGGTCAGGATGACAGGGACTGGGGAGCCTGCGGGGTGAGGGGTAGCCTGACCGCTCTGCTGGGGAGTGTGGGGGTGTCCCCCTGTACTGGGTATAGGGCCCGCAGCCCGCGTGTGCCCTGGGGCTGATGCCTACTCCGAGGCTGCGTCCAGGCTGCAGGGGCAGTGTGAGCCCGTGACCGTGATCTGCGAGAAGACCCAGAGGAACGGGGAGTTCTCCATTGTCTGTAAGTGGGGCCGGGTGCCAGGAACACATTGTACCGCGGCCTGGCCTGCTTCCTCAGGGCCTGCTGCTGGGCCAGGTGGGCCAGGCAGCCTGCTGCTGTGTGGGGAGGCAGCCCACAGAGGCCCGGGGGCCACATGCCACCATGCAGGGGTCTGCACCTGAGCTGGCACCCCTGCCCGGGACACCCCCGCCCCTCAAAGGGCCCTGGAGCTCTGTCTCATGCAGCCCACTGCACACGTCCCAGAGCCCAGGGAGTGCGGGCTGTTGGGGCGGCGCTGAGCCTCGTGTTCACCCAGATGAGGGGGAGAACAAGGTGCAGGTCTTGGAGACCGACTACTCGATGTACATCATCTTCTACCTGCGGAACATCCGAAACAGCACCGAGACCCATGTGCTGGCTCTCTACGGTACGGTACCGAGCCCTGGCTGGGAGTCAGGCCGCACAGCCCCAGGCCTGGGCAAGGGCCCTGGACTGGCCACGGGATGGAGCTGCAGCACCCGAATCTGCCTGTGACGACCCCTGTCAGGGCACAGCCCAAGGCCTGCCCTACGCTTGGTCCCAAATCTGCCCTCAGGACGCATCCCGGTGCTCAGCCGCCCCTTCCTGGACAGATTTAAAAAGGCCTACAGCAAGTATGGGCTGGGTCCAAGAAACGCCATCGACATGGCCCAGAAAGGTGGGCTTGCACTCCCCAGGGCCCACAGAAGGGGGCCAGGGCCAGGGCATGCCCCAGCCCGCCTGAGAGCCCTGTCCCCCCAGGTCCCTGCTAGTCCTAGTGGAAGAGGCACCAGCCCAGCCTTACGGTGCGTGAACTTCGACGGGGCACAGGGTGGGCAGCCTGGGTGGCGGTGGCCCTGGTTGGGGGGGTTGGGGTCCATGTCAGAGTCTGGGGTCTCAGCCTGGAAGGCTACAAGTGCCATTTCTCTGAGGCCACCTCTCATCAGGCCGCCAGGCCTCCCTTGAACACAGAGCGAGTAGTGGCCATGCTGCCCCAGACACCCCATACAGGTTCCTGGGGCCTCGTGGGGGCAGGGTCCCGGCAGTCCAGGAAATCAGGCCACAGGAGGTCAGGACAGTGAGGATTCACACTCCCACAGCTCTGCAGCCTGGGGCCCAGGTCACGAGGCTACGCTCCCCAGGGCTCCAGAGAGGCTCCTCTACCTTACCCGGTTGCTGGTGGCTCCAGTTGTCCCTTGGCTCGGGAGTGGCTCATCCCAACCTCTGCCTCCCTCTCCGAGAGCCCCTGCCCCACCCTGGGTCTCCTGTCCCATCTCCAACAATGACGCCAGTCTTCAGAGCCTGGGCCCTGTCCAAGAGACCCTCGCCTAGGCACCCTAACCCAAGTGCATCTACGGGAAACCTGTTGCAGAACAGACAGGCCTAGATGACGTCTCTTCCTAAAAAGCAACTTAGGAAAAAGCTCTGTAATAAGACAAGCTTGGAGATGCTGGCTGGAGCCCATCCAGGATCACTGACAGTGCTGTTACTGCTTCTAGCTGGGCTTTGTCTCAGAAAATCGTATGTAATACACCCAGCAAAGATTTGCAGGGAAAAATAAAAGAGGGGTGGGGAAATGTAACAGAAAATGCCCCACCCCCCAGTGTACTTCAGTTTCTTAGTTGCCCTGGTAACAGTTCCTGTTCCAGTTCCGGTTGCTCCTGTCTCTTACAAACGGCTGCTCACTGTGATGCACACTGTATAAACTAATCCCCATCGACAAGCCATTCTGCTTCTGCACTTCCTGCTTGCTTATCCCATATAAGCCCTAGACCACCAGAGATCAGGGCCTGATGTTCTGGGAGTGATCCTGATTAGTGTCTGTTGATATGAATAAATCCGCCTCCAAATCCTGGGTGTTGTTTCAGTGTTTCTGCTGTCTGTTGCAAAACTTTTTTCAAATAAACCTCATCTTCAGGTCCAGGCATGAGGATGGAGTTTATCTTTTGGGGGGTACCTTTCGGCACCTCTAGGTGGTGCTTCCTGGGAATGGATTGTAGCCCCCAAAGGTAACCCTTGGAGCCACCTTCACTTCCCAGAGCCTGGCCCCAGAGTTGTCATCTGGAAGCAGGGATCCCCACGGCTCTGCTGTGTGATGTGAGGGTCCAGGGGCCCAGGAGCCTGGTGGTCCCAGTATGAGGCTCGGGAGGCCACGGGGCCACTCCTCCATGCCACTCAGTGGATGAAAAGAGACTGTCCAAACGCGGGACACAGCCCACGGCCCCCAACAGGCTCATGTGATGCAAGGTTGGTCCCTCCACACTGGGACAAGCTGGCACGGAAGGGAGCAGTGTGGACAGGCAGTGATGCAAGGGGCTTATGGAGAGCGAGAAAGGCAGCCCCTACCCCATCTCCACGCATCTTCAAGGTGGCAGAACCACGGGAAAGGCAGCTCTGGGGTTGGGGGAGGGGCAGCGGGAGGGTCTTGGGTCATGCATGGGAGAGGAACGCACGGAGCTGCACATACACACACACTCAGCCCTTGGTCCACCTGAGTGGGGAGCTGTGTCAGGGTGGGGCGGGCCAGTGATGGTCTTGGGCTCAGCTGGCTGTGGCCATGGGGGTTGGGGGTGGGGCCGCTTGGCTCTGTGTCCCTTCCCCCAACTGCGAAGGGCGCTCCATCCTCTTCACATAAAAGCTGTCGTGCTCCAGGCAGCCAAGGGGACACCGATGGGGTCTCCAGCCCTCTGCCCGCCCTGGGCTTTCCTTGCCCACTGCCAGGGCTCAGCCCCCTTTGTCACTGCCCAGGGTCCCCTCCACCTCCTGACGGCCCCCTGGGATCAGGGAGCTCGAGGTAAATGCTCCGCCCCTGCAGCCTGAGAGGGGAGGGGGTACCCAGAAGCTCCAGAAAAGCCAGCACCGGCAACTTTAGGAGAAAGCCAGGGTCAGGGCCCAGGTGGGGCCATGGGCTGAAGGCTGGGTGTGGCCCACTGCCCCTGCTGAAAGCCTGGTCACTGGAGCAGAATGTCCTGGCTGGTTGAGCCTAGTGGGGGACACACAGGAAGCTGCCCATGCATCCAGGACCTGCTGGTGTGGAAAACTGGCCTTCAGCAGGGTAGAGGCGGCTGCCGTGGGAAGGGAGCTGCTGTTAGCACACAGGGTCCCCATAGACCCTGCCTTCCCCATGTGGACAAGGGGACCAGGGAGGGGCAGGGAAGCTGGCCAGGTGAGCCCGGGCAGAGTGGAAGGGGACAGAGAGGGCAGCTGTGGCCTGGGCACTGAGCACCTGGCTCCTGCTGTCCTCTCTCCCCAGCCTTGGTGTGGTCCTTGAGGGCCCAAGGCCATTTCCCAGAGCTTCCAAAGGACACCCCTGAGGCCTGTGCCACCAGCCTGTCCCTGCAGACCCCTGAGTGACAGCAGCTTGTGCCCTGTCCCAGCAGGAGGGGGCGCCTTCGTCCCGAGCCCGCCCTGAAGTTCTTTCTCCTTGAGGGATTCCACCCCCGTCTCAGCCGCAGGCCCTCCCAAAGCCCATGGCAGACACCCCGGCCCCCACCCCCACTGCCACAGGCTCCATCCCTCTGCCCTCTGTATGGCTCCCAGCCAGGCTCCCGCTGGCCCTGTGAGGCCAGTGCCTCAGTTTCCTCCCACCCAAGCATGGGTACGGAAGCCTGTACATCAAGGGCTTTCATGGTGTGGACATGGTGGCCTGCGGCATGCAGGTGCTTCCGGTGGGGTCACACTAGAGGTGACCGCCCTGCTGTCCAGTACACGTGGGTTCATGGGCGGGGCGGGGCTCCAGGCCGGGCTGTGAGTGTGAGCTGATGCGCAGCGCGCACCTCTGCTGCCCCGTTGGTTCTGAAGATTAACATTTCAAGCCTGTGGCCTGCGGTGCCAGGAAGCAGCCAGCGGGCTGTGTGCACAGTGGCTCGAGGCGACCATGGCCCTGGGGAGGGGATGCAGACTTCAGAAGCAGGGAGAGCCATGTGTGTGGCCATGCTGGGAAGGAGCCTGGTCAGTCACAGAGGAGGGGACAGGGAGTCTGAACCAGGTCAGCAGCCACCTGGGCACAAGCAGACCCCATAGACCCTGCAGCGCCAGACGCCCAGGGATGGGAACGCTGCCCTGTCTTCTCCCACCAGGTCTCCCCCATGGGCACAAGGCCCCAGAGCCCTGCACCCAGAGCCACTGCGGAGACCAGACTTTTGGCCAAGAAGTCCAAGGATGGGCTTTCTAGGTAAGCCAGAGGGCCACAGGTGCAGGGCAGGCGGCAGCACCGTGGGGCTCCGGGCCACTCTGCACCTCTCTGTCCCTTGTTCCTGAGCCCAGCCTGTACCATGGAGCCTTGCTTGGGGAAGGGCTGAGCCCAGAGTTCAGTAGTGGTGCTGGGGACAGGAGGTCAGCAGCCAGGGGCCGGGCTCCAGGCCAGGGACAGCCCTGAGACAATGACCCTGCTGTGGCTCAGGGACAGGGGGCAGCGTGACAGAGGCAGGGACTCAGGTCCCTGCTCTGCCTGTGCTGGGCACACATGGCCCCCCGAGTGCCTACCCCAACACTGAGTGCCTGTGGTCACTCCTCAAGTGACCCATGGAGCCTGGTGACTGGACAGCAGGTGGCCTCTCAGGGCGTGAGGCTCAAAGGCCACAGTGCTGTCCCCAGAGGGTGAGCAATGGGGGATGGGGCCCTGAGGTCCAAGGTGAGGACCAGGGCACAGAAGTGGCCAGAGCTGGGACAGGGGGGAGGTAGGCAGGTGGGTGTCACACAGCAAGACTCTTGGTGTCGGGACCCCAATGTCTCTAGGGTGGAGAAGACAGAAGATGCTGAGGTCAGGCCCCTGGGACAGAATCACCAGCCTCAGCAAAGGCAAACCCAGGGGCCCTGGCTGGCCTCCGCCTCCACCTCTGCCGCTCTCGTGGGCCAAACGTCCTCTTCTAACGCAGACACGAGGCTGATGGGGGAGGCGGCCCTGCATCAGTGTGAACCCATCCTCACTGACTGCATCCGCATGGCCCCTGGTCTACAGGCAGCCCGTGACCCCGGTCCCGCTGCCCAGCTGGGTTCCGGCCCGGCCGCCCACCCCATCCCACCGCATGCTCACTCCCGGGAGCCCTCCATCCACAGCACACAAGTCCCGGCTGTGTCCCTGCAGATGCTGTGGGCACCCACTCCAAAGTCACACGGGACCAGCAAGTTGGTCTGGTCCCCAGTGGGCTGTTGATCTTGGATGTGGGCTCTGTTTGACAAGGCATTTTTGGCAA
>RJWT010013270.1:0-21868 GCA_004365215.1 Cuniculus paca | reverse complement strand
TCATCCTGAAATCTGGGCGTTCTTAGTGCCCTAGCAGGTGTGAAACAAGGCAGGACTTTGATTGACTTTGCCTGGGTCACATGGCTCTGCTGGCCCCGCCTCCAATTGGAGAGGTGCTCAATTGGCCCGTTTGGATCATGTGACCACCCTTGTGGCCACGGAGTGACAACTCTTCAACAGCATTGTGGAAGGCACAGGGTACACAAGAAGGAGCCCATGTAATCACCACCTTTAGGCCTCCGTTTCCTCATCTAGAACATCACAGCAGTGGTGGGTTCTGCCAGTGTGAAGCTCTGCGAGGCTCAGCATGGTGCCTGCCCAACATGGCGCTGGGCCCTGTGCACGACAGCGTGTACCTCCGATACTGACTTCCGCGTTCTTCTTCCAAGCCGAAATTGAACTTCCCGCGGTGTGCGCGGGCCAACATTCCCCCAATCAGCTGTCACTACGTCATTCTGCCCGCGCCTTCAAACTCCACCCTCTGTCAAACTGAGTAAAAGCCCGCCGCTTCTTCGTCTGCCTTAGAGGGACCCGCACTCTTCTGCAGCCCTCCCATGTCTGCGATCAAGGCCTTCTTCCTTTGTTTCTTTTTCTGCTTTTACTTCTCTACCACGCCAAGGGAAAACCTATCAATCATGTCCAACTTTTAGAGTTATTGTGAAGATTACATGAAATAAACTACCTAATCCAGAATCTGACCCAGAAGATTTTTAACTTCTGCATAGGCTCTCAGTGAAGGCAGCAGCGGTAGTTGTGTAGGGCAGACATACTTGTTAGGGAGATTCTACTGTGAAATCAGCTGTACTATCAGAATCCAGCAGGAGTTTATTTCAGTACTACAGAAGCTTTGTGAGCTCACATACCTGGACACATAAAGGTAAGGTGGATTTCATGGATACTTAGGCCTAGCGGGAGAGCTGGGTAATAAGTAAAATCGCATCGAATCACATATAATAAATGCTATGAAGGAAACAGGTGAGGTGCAAAGATAGGGAAGAGAAGGGTACCTCCTGCAGAAAGAGTAGCTAGAAAAGGTATCTTTGAGAAGATGACCTTCTATCATAGATCTGATGATAAGGAACTAGTCATAAAGAATGAGAATTCCAGGCAAAAGGTACAGAATATGCAAAGGCCCTGGGGTCTTCAAAAACAGTACCTTCAGGGTTAATTTCTGGTCTGTTGGCAGAGGACAGCTGGAGTCCAGGGAATGCGGTGTTTGTTAAACACGTGTAGCTGCATTCTAATAGTCCAGCCAAGATTGCGTCTGACTGTGTCCCCCAGTTACAAACGGTCAACAGGTGGCCCCCAGATGAGGCGCATGCTGTGATGCCCGATGTTTCCGCTGCAGACAGTCACTGCCAATTTGTTGAATATTCTAGAAAGGATGTTTTTAATTCACAGAATCATGCAACGCTTTGAGCACAGAATGGAGTACACAGATGCTGTATGAAAGTTTTCCTGTCACCAGACCTGTCCCATACTAGCACAGCTCTCTGGTTCCAAAAGGGTATTGAATGGGAAATCAGCAATTAATTTTGTTTCAATTAACTTATTTTCATCTTGTTGAAAATTTGCACTGGCCGTGTCTACCTGCCTGGGAATACCCGCTGTATCTCAAGCAAGCTGGTTTGCGGGTCCACTCTTTGCGCGTTTTCATTTGTGAGCTGCCTGGATAGGCAATACTATGCTGAAGTAACAGATGATCCCCGGGTGTGTGTGGGGGTGGCACAGTGCAGAAAGCAGCTGCTTCTGTGCTTGCTCAGTGTCTCCCGCAGCTGCTCCAGGATCTGAGCTGCTTTTGTCCCGGGCTCCGCCTTCTCGGTTTCTCCATTTCTCACTTGGCTCAGGAGCTGGAGCCTTGCTGGCGGAGGTCAGTGGTGGTGCACACCGCGTGGGCCACTTCCCATGGGCTGGACTCCTCTGCCTGGCTGTGACCTAACTTTGTGGACAGTGCTCGGCTCTATGGCATGCACAGAGCAGAAAATAAGACAGAGTTAGATGAACACTTAGCCACGGGTTAGTTTTTCCTCCCATGAGGAGCTCCCTGCAAAAAAATTATTATTCGTGTGAACCAACGGCACACTGAGCTGTAATCTGTGTGCCCTCTCAATGTTCCTCATCTCTTTAAATGCTCCTCATGGTCCCTTGCCTGTGTCTTTGCAGATGAGGAAATTGTTTGTTTGTTTGTTTGTTTTGAGACAGGGTCTCATGATGTAGCCCAGGATGCCCTCGAACTCATGGTGATCCTCCTGCCTCAGTCTCCCTAGACCTGAGGTTAAACAGCTTTGGAAAAGTGTGATCACTTGCCCAAGGGCCCTGACCGTAGAGATGGAACTGGATTCAAATATGGGCCTGGCTGACTGACTTCCCAGCTCAAGCTGGTCATCGCCATGTTGCCATCTGCTGTGATCCTCTGCAGCTGGGCCTCCTGGGCCTCAGATGCCCCAGCCTGTTGCCATCCCCGTCGTGGGGACAGCATTGGCGTGCCGGAGCTGAATGCTCCATCAGACAGGGAGATGCCAGTCCAGGCGGACATGTTCTCCAAGCCCTTGTCGGGAGGACAGTGGCCACCCCAGCTCGCCCTATGGGTCAGTTCTAGAAGATTCACCTCGCAGACGGAATTAGTGGAGTGACTGATGTTTCCTCACTGTTCTGCAGGGCTGAGGTGGCGGAACTCATCCCTTTCCATCGTGAGCACCCACAGGGCTCAGAATGTGGGCTCCAGTGGGGACAGGGGACTTGTGTGGCCAGGACCTTGCTGGACGCAGCTGTGCACTCCCTGTGCCCAGAGGGCTCTGCATGCTCCATCCTGTTCTGTTTCACTTCAGGAGCTGCCGCTTTGGAGGCCCGCGAGCTCACAGCTGCGTGCTTGGAGCCACACAGAATCCAGGGTGCCAGGCCGGGCACTGTGACAGCAGCTCCCAGTACCCAGAGAGCAGGACAGCCCAGTGCAGGGCGGGACCCAGGCATCACCCCAAGTCAGGCATCTGGGAGGACACCTCACTGTCAGGCAGAGCTGGGGGGTAGCGGGGTTCATGTCAAAGGCAGCTGGAGAGAAGGGGCTCCGAACAAAGAGGGAGCCCGAGAAAGCTCTGCTGGTTGGCACCTGTGAATCACTAAGGCTGGAAACGCTGTGGCTTAGTAGCTGAGTGCAGCTCACCGGTGCCAGCCATCAGGCCCTGGAGCCCGGACAGAGGCCTGGCTGGGGAGCGGAGGGCCAGGCACAGCTCAGAACCGGCGCTGAGGTCTGCTCCCAGGGCCTGGAGGAGCAGGGTTCAAGCCAGGTGGTTCCTGGAGGGGCTGTCCTGTGGGGGACTCGCTTCTCTGTATATGTAGTGGGGACAGCGAGGCGCAGGGAAAGGGAGGTGGCTGTCTCTTTCAGAGAAGCAGCCTGTCCCCTGCGTGTAGCGCTGCAGGATGCGCAGTGCAGGGGCCGAGTTGCCCATGCGTGTTGGAGCTCCTCCTGGAGAAGAGGGCTCCACGGGGAAGGGACAGATCAGGAGAGGCAGGCCATCCCTGAGGGGCAGCGCTTCCCTGTCCTCGATTTTCCATTCTGGTGGACGTCCCCAGGACCTGCTGCCCACTTGGTGCCAGCCCCATCACTGGGGCCTCATTGCTTTCTTCCTTCCTCACCCTCATCTGCTGGACCATTTCTGGCTACTCATGACCCTCAGACTCTTGCCGTGCCTTTGTTTTTAGCCTTGCACTCGTTGCTAGAGTGTGACGCTGTCATGATTTCTTTTCATGGACCCTCGGATCAGCCTGCACTGTGTACCCACACTACATGACCTCATCGTCGGACCTGACGCCTGAGGGGTGATTGCAAATCAGCTTTTCCACACAGGAAGCCAGGGAACATGGTCTAACACGTATGTCCATGCTGGGATCTCAACTCTGCTGTCTGATCTAAGTCCAGTAGGCCCCCTCCCCGGACCCTGTTTTCCTCTTCTGCCAGAGCGGTGGGTGGGTTGGAGCAGTGGTGTCCAAACTGTGTCCTCAGGCTTGTCTTGAAGGATAACAATGTGAGTCAAGGACAATAAGGAGATGGAGCCCATGCTGGTGGATCTGGGAAGCCGGCTCTATGCCACCCTGACCTGCTCATTTCATCTGTGTATTGTGCATCTTGAAAAAGCCACAGTTGGAAAATTTTCATAAAAGTACTGGGCTGTCTAGCCATTGTCGGTGTGGTGCTGGGCAGCACTCACTAGCTGGGCTCGGGTTGCAGTGGGCTCTGGGACACAAGAGACGTGCACTGATTTTCAGGGTTTGCTAGTTTTGTGCTATAGATGCTCCCACCATAGCCCTTTGTGAGATATGAACCTGACACCAGCCATCTCCAGCAGTTCCAGTACAGAGAGCCTCATCCAGCACCCAGCTGGGCTTCCCAAGTGCCACGCTAAGGGAAGTGGCCACACCAGGATCCCTGGCTGTCACCATCTGGGTGTAGTGGATATATTTCAGCTCATTCTTACAGCACTGCTGCTGTTGCTTTTAGGGTTGGAGATACCCTGCCCCATCCCATAGGAAACGCTTTCTTCCCCACTTTACTGATTCACTCAACGTCCTTGTCGCCTCCATAGGTCAGGAGCAGGGAATCCAGCAGCAAAGAAGCAGGGACAGCTCTTGCTGTCCTGGCAATGCCATCTTCTGGGTGAGAGGAGAGAGCTGACAGAGACACACATAAATCCATCAGATGGTGACCAGGACAGGGAAGACACAAGAGGGACAGGGAATGGTTTTTAGAGTGACCATCTTTTACTCTGGCTTTCACTGTGTACTTCACTGGATACCATCTATGCAGTTTCCTTGTGCCCTCCTCAGCACAGGCCAGGGCTGCGGGTTCCTTTTATCCCCATGCCACCTCCAATTACAAAGAGGTTATGCAGGTATGCCTTGGACAAGGCACAGGTATGTACAGTAAAACACACACCCCATAAAGTGTTTAGCTTTGAGGAGTTTTGAAATGGATGTACACGCGTATGACCACCAGCAGGACCAGGGCATAGCTGCTTTTATCACCATGAAAGTCCATCCCCCAACCCACTGTGGTTAATTCACACCTTGGCCCAGGCAAACTACATCAGCTTGCTATCATTACAGGTTAGATTGACCAGTCATATACATGGAAGAATGAAGTATGCAGTCTTTTGTCTCTTTACTTCAGCATAGTGTTTTAGAGATTCATCCACTTGCAAGTTTTGCTGTTAATTCATTTTCAGTGCTGTGTGGTATTCCATTGTATGGACATACCACAACTTATTGTGAATGAAGCTGCTGTGGACATTTGTATATGAGTTCTTGGCTAGAAATTAGTGTTTTCTTGGGTAAACATCTCAGAGTAGAATTTTGGCATTATAGGTTTTAAAGAACCTCCATTTTCTGCAGTGGTTGTACAGTTTACATTATCACCATAAATAAATGAAAGCTCAATTGCTTTGCATCCATCAGTACCGGGCATTGTCAGTTTTTTAAAATTTACTTGCTCTAAGGGGCCTGCAGGAGTATCTGATTGTCATTTTACTTTACATTTCCTTCATGATTATGATGTTGAGAATTTTTCAATGGTTTTGAGTGTTATATTTTCTTTTGCCCATTTTATCTTTATTTACGTGTTTGTTCGAGACAGGGTCTTGCTATACAGTTCAGGTTGGCCTTCAACTCACTATGTAGCCCAGGCTGACCTTGAATTCACGACGGCCCTCCCCTCTCTTCTCTTCCCCTCCCCTCCCTTCTTGGCTCTCCTCTCCTTCTTGCTTGCAGTACTGGAGTTTGAACCCAGGGCCTTCACCCTGAATTGTATTCTCAGCTTTTTTCTTATTTATTTATTTTCAAATAATGTCTTGATAAGCCACTAAGGTTTAAATTTGTGATCCTCCCATCTCAGCCTCCTAGAGTGCTGATGATCACATTCAGCACAGGGAATTTTTACCTGTACCTGATATACCTGGATTGGTGTTTTTTTTCCTATCCCATTCCCCTCCCTTCAACCCCTCTTCTCCTCTTTATTTACAAAACTTCATTTCCATTGTATCCTTCTTTTCTCATTTTTCTCAACATGATTTTATATATTAAGTGTACTGTTATTATATATTATTAAAAATTTATTCCATTTATTACATTACAAATTTATTCCTATGTATTTAACACCTTTGATAGTATCAGAACAGTATTCTTTACAAATTCATTTTCCAATTATTTGTGAATAATATGAAATATCATTAAATTTTATGACCACTAATTTCATGAAATAGTCCTGGTAGTTTTTTTCTTTTTGTTTTTGAGATTTAGTATATTTGTGTACACAGTTTGGTTTTCTATGTATAAAGGATATCCTTTCCTTGCCTTGTTACAATAAAATAAAACAAAGTCCATCCAGTATTAGCACCTGTAGTCTGCCATTGAATAGTTGCAGAGTGGGAAACTCTGCCTTGTTCCTGAACCCTAGAGGGACATCTACTGTGTCACCACTGGTAGCTAGAGATGCCCTCTTCAAGCCAAGGAAGTTCTGTTATATTCCCAGTTTGCTGAGAATTGTTCTGTTGTTGTTGTTACAAATAGTTGTAGAGATCTGTTTAGTGCTTTTTTTTGAATTTATTTATATAGTTCCTTGATTTTTTTTCTTTTAAGATGGTGATTGTATGGATTGAGTTTTGAATATTCCTGAGATAATTTCCACTGCATCAGTGTTGCATGGTGCTTTTTGCATATCATTGGATTTTGATTTGCTAATATTTTAAAATAGAATTTTCATGTGAAATATTGGCTTACAGTTCTATCTCCATGTCTCTGTCTCTGTCTCTGTCACTCTCCCTGTCTCCTCTTTTTCTTTGTAAAGTCTTTGTCTGGTTTAGTTTTCAGAGTGATGCTGACCTTAAAATGCAGTGAGAAATGTTCCCTTCCTGTTGTATGACTGCTGTTGTTCTTCATTAAATATTGGATTTAGTTCATCGGTGAAACTGTTTGGATTTGGGGTTCCCTTCATGTGGAAAAGTTTTAAAGTTTGAATTTAATTTCTTGCCTTAATGTGAGGCTGGTTATGTTTCTGCTTCTTCTTGGGTTGCTTTTGATAATTCATGTCTTTAAGAAATTAGTCCAGAATGCTCAGACTGGGCATGTTATTTATTCCTGATATTTCATTATTTTTCTTTGTAATTCCTGTGGGATTTCTAGTCATGATCCTTCTTTTATTCTTCATAGTTTTCCTTCTTTATCATCTCTCTCTCTTCTTCTCCCTCTCCCTTCTTCTCTGATTTTTAGAATTTTATCAGTACTATATTTTTTTCCTTAAAGAATAAGGTTTTGGATTCATCAGTTTTTAAGAAATTCTTTGTTCTTTTGGAGGATATCTGTTCTTGATTATTTTCTTCCTTCCACTTACTTTGGGTTTAATTTGCTTTTGTTCCTTAGATTTTTAAGAGCATAAGTCATTAATTTTGATCCTTTCTTCTTTTCAAATACAAACACTGACAGCTGTATGCTTTTGTTTAATAATTGCTGAAGCTGCATCTACAAATTTTGATATGTTGTGTTTTTATTTTCATCTGGTTAAAATATTTTTTTGGTTTCCTCCTTGAGTTTTTTTCCCCCTATGGGTTACTTGAGAATTGTGTGGTCTAATTTCAAAATATTTCTGTGCTTTTTAGGTATCTTCCTATTACTGATTTTGAAGTTAATTCTACTCTACTGAGATAATTCATTCTGTTTAATTTCCATCTTTTTTTTTTAAGCAGGATATTTTGAGAGAGAGAAAGCTTCTGTCTGAGAGAGAGACAGAAGGGGTCCCGAGTGGGTTGTCCTAATTTCCATCTTTCTAACGTCACTGAAACTAGTTGTGTGCCCAATAGCGAACGTTCCTCGGGTAGTGGACCTGCTCAGTGGGTGTTGTGTTGATGCTGTTACTAAATGTCAATTCAGTCTAAATGATTGGTAGTGTTTTTCAGATCTTCTATCTACTTGCTGAATTTTGGTCTGTGTCTTCTATCAATACAAAACAAACCTTTTGGAAGCATCTATTGTTGAGAGCATTGTCTATTTCTCTTTTGTTCTGCTAGTTCGTTCACGTGTTTGGAGTTCACTTCCTTGATGCATACAGTTAATACTGTCTGTTGAACTGGCAGCTTCAGTCTGGCCACGTGTCCCCTCCCCTAGGAATAGTACTGTCAGAGAAGTTTGACTATAACGTGGCCATTCAAGCGGTAATGTCTTTCCTAATGTCACTGCGCAGTTACAGCCTTTCTATTCTTTACTTATATCTAATCTGTATCTTTGTATTTAAAGCGAGCTTCTGAGTGGGCTTCGATTAGTTGGGTATTGCTTTTTAACAACCTGCATATCTCTGCCTCCTAATTGGGGTGTTAAGACCACTTAATGTTACTGTTTTCTTATTGAATTTAAATCAATCATCTTCTTTTCTCTTTGTACCATTTGTAAAATGGTTTTTAAATAAATAAATAAATAAATAAATAAATGCAATTATGTTAAAAACAGAAGGAATGCTTTTTATATTTATCCCTAATGTTATGTTTGGTATGTTTTCACCCAGCGTGTCCTCAGTTTACCCTGGTTCGGTTTTTCTTCTTCATGAGGAACTTCCGTTGTTGACTTTTCTCCTGAGGAAGTCAGCTGGAGATGACTTCTCTCAGCTTTAGGCTTTAAAAAGGCTTTATTTCATTTGCATTTGTGAAAGATGTTTTTTTCTGGCTATCAAAGTTCAGAGGACAGTTTTTAATTTCTTGTCCCCCAAAGACATAGTTCTGTCTTCTGGTTTGCAGGCTCCGATGTGTACTGTGTTCGCCGTTCACATCTCTTGTGTGTGCTGTTGGCTGATTGTCAACTTGTCCTTTTGTCTCTAGCAGTTTGATGGTGAATTCTCATGGTAGTGCCACCACTCTCTGTTCTCTGTCTTCTCTGACCTTTGTGAATCTGTAAGTTTATAATTTTCATCAACATTTGAATTCTAAAATTGTCATGATGAATTCCCGTATATTTTTTTCTACTTCTCTGTCCTTTCTCAAAGAATGAATTTCCAGTGATATCTAAGCGTTACCATTTAGTGTTGCTACTCGTTTTGGAGAGCATCTGTCCACAGATTTTTCCATCTTTTTACCCTCTGTGTTTTGCTTTTAAATTTTCACCGATCTTTTCTTTGGTATTATTTAACCTGTTCTTAATTCCATCTAGTGTAGTTGTCTTTTATATACATATGATGTTCATCTTTAAAATTTATATATCTTGGTATTGATTTCTTTCCCTTCTTTTGCATCAACATCTCTTGCCATATCTAGTAATTTTTTAATTGAATACTAGGCATTGTGCATTTTACATTGGTTCTTGTTGGACTTTTCTATGTCCCTTTAAAGAGTATTAGCTTTTGAAGATATGGGAGCCTGATGCCCATCAATTGATGAGCAGATTAAAGAAAGGTATGGTATATAGACACAATGCAGTATTATTCAGCTATAAAGAACAACAAAGTTATAGCATTTGTAGGAAAATGAATGTAACTGGACACCATCATGTTAAACAAAAAAGCCCGGACTCAGACAAGTATCGTATATTTTTCCCAATATGCAGAACCTAAAAAACAAACAGAACAACCAAGATGACATGAAAATAGAAGAGAGACTGTTATTAGACAAGAGGAAGTGAAAAATGTGAGGGATGCAAGGGAGTCTAACCGAGGAGATGGATATGACCCAAACATGCTATATGCATGTATGAAAATCATGCAGTGAAGCCCAATGTTTTGTAAAGTTAATATGCACATAGATAGCATATACAGAGAGAAGTAAAGAGTGGCAGGCTTTGCTCTGATAGGGAGTTAAACTGCATGCAGCTCAGCTTTCTCTTTTTGGGGCCCAATCTCGACATTTTAAGTAGCTAAAGATTCATCTCTTAAGTGTTGACTGCACCCCGTCCTGACAGCGTGAACTTGGGGGGCACTGCTGTGTTCCCTGCCTGGTTGGCAATGCCTCTCTATCCTGCCCAGCTCCCTGGAACCTGAGTGTTTGCAGCCCTCTGCCAGCTCTGAGAATCGTTTGACCTGTAGCCCCTCGTGACTTTTTGTATGTTTGCTTGTTTTTGTGGATGTCTTCTTTTTCTGTCCCCATCATGTACAGATTTGTATTTACCTGGAGACCTGGGATGCCCCTGCATGGATTTCTAGAGGCCTTTCTTCACACAGTCGCCTTCTGTTGTACTCAGTGTCCCCAAGTCTAGTGCCCTGGCCTCTCTGACCTCCAGAAACCTGTTGAAGTTAAACTGTGGAAGTGTGAGTTAACTTTATTTTCCCTTCTCCTAGGGATGGAGGTCTTCTGTTGCCAGTTGTTTATTTTATTTATTTATTTATTTTTGGTACTGGGAATTGAACTCAGAACCTCATGCTTGCCAGGCAGGTGCTGTACCACTGAGCTAAATCCCTGACCCTGCTGTTTATTTATTTTTGTCCTGTTTTATAGTTCATTTTTCAGTGGACCGGGGGTTTAAATTTTTTTCTCTTCTTCTCTCTTTTTCTTTTTTTGTTATCACATGTTTGAACCATATGTAGTTTATAGTCATCTTGGGGAGTGGGCACATGTACATGAAACAGCTTGATTTTGATTTTTTAAATCCCCTTCTCTCCTCCTCTAAATCCCCTTTCCCCATTTTCATTCTTGTTGATATTTTTAACCTTTTTTTTTCATGTGCAGAATATATTTATTGAGAGAAAGAAAGCTTCTGTCTGAGAGAGAGACAGAAGGGGTCCTGAGTGGGTTGCCAAAGACTCTGGCTTTTCTAGGAACTTTTATAGATTAAAACTATGAGGTGAGACAGGTGCAAGCTGGGGAAAACCTGGGAACTCGCGAGGCAGATGGGCATGAGGTGGGACAGAACTATGGTCAACCAATAAGGTTAATTGTTAAGGTAAAATTGACCAAATCAGAGACAAATGGGGAAGCGAGTCACATAGCAAGCGGGCATTCTTACAGAGCAGTGACTCTTCCTGTAGGGGATTGAGATGGTGGCTCCTGGCTTTGTCAAGGTGATCCATACCTATTTTGAATATCGATACTTGGATGTGATTGCATTTGTTATTTTTAGTCTTATCAGATGATTAGATGAAGGAAATGTTGTATCTATACATAATGGAACACTACTCAGCTGTAAAGAAGGACAAATTTGAGAGGTTTGTAAGAAAATGGATGGACTTAGAAAATAGAATGTTTCCTGAAAGGAATCAGACACGTAAGCTTAAGTACCATACAGCATCTCTCATCTGAGTGAAGCTGAGTACAAAGAGCACAGTAAAGAATGAGTAGAAGGGGCGGCGGGCTGTTCATAGGGAGAAGCTAAAGTTGAGGTTCTTTTTTCCAATCACAGAAATAGTTGATGGCAGAAACCACATCAGACAGACTCCAAAGCCCAGGCCCTTTGCCATTATTAAGCTGCTGCTTTCTCCCTTTTTCACTGCGTTCTGGAGAGAAGGCCGGAGAGGGTCAAGTGCATGAGAAGCACCCTTCTCACGTGTGTGCGGGCGGCCCCGGCGTGGAGGAGGGGCCGGGAGCTTCGGTTCCGGCCGGCTCTTCTCCGAGCGCCCGCCCAAGTTAGCTTTCTCTTGCTTCTTCCTTGTGACTCGGTGGAGAAGGCAGGGGGCAGCTCTTCCTGTGTTTGCCCCCTCATTCACTAATTCACCCCTACCAGTGTGTGCTTCATTCCGCTTCATCTGATCTCCGAGTCCTGCAGTCCCTGAAGTGAACCCTAACCTGAAACTTCGTGGCGCTCGCAGTTACGCTCTTTTTGTGACTTAATTTCTCTGTTTTGGGTTCTGTCATTTGTAACTAAAGGATTCTTGACTGATAATAGGTTGAGTGTAACATGGAATGAAAAGACAAGGATGCTCTTAGTGGTCATCAAGGCAAACTTGGCCTTGGCTTTCATGTTGCTAGTGGTCCGAGGGTCCGCCATTTCTATGACTTGATAAGCCAGAGTTCTTAGCGTCAAACACTGGCAGTAAATGCTGGCTCTTCTAAGCAGAAATGGACATTATTTAAAGGCTCTTTGGTAAACAGAATCTTCAGGAGGGACAGATGTTGAGACTACACATGAAGAAACAAAGTTCTGGGGTAGGACTGGCCAGGTGGAGACTTATCTTAGTCACTTTCTCCTTCCTGGGATACAATACCCAACATTCACAACTGAAGGGAGGAGTGTTCTATTGTGACTCATGTTTCAGAGGTTTAAGTCCATGTGCAGCCAGTTTAAACACAGAAACAGCATGATGGACAGGCCTGGGCAGAGGAAAGCTACTCAGGTCATGGCAGCCAGGAAGCAGAGAGCCCAGGGAGGAGCTAGGGAAGGAGACAGATCCTTTCAGGTCACACCCCCATGGCCTGCGTCTTTCACCCAGACCCTGACTGTTAATGGCATTAGCTATATTGCTGTCGAGGGTCAACCACTTTTCAAAAGCCCTGCCTGTGAGTACACGAGGCCTTTGGGGAACATTCTCAATTCAAACCATAGCATTCCACCCCCGGTCCAGAAAAATCCACTTAGTCCATCTCTAAGAGTTGCTGAAGTCTTAATAGTTCCGGTTTTATTGCAAAGTCCCAGTCCAAAGTCTCTTCTGAGACTCAAGGCAAACTCCTAGCTGTGAGCCCCTATAAAAACAAAAAGAATGTTAAACACTTCCAACATACAATGGCATAGGGCAAATATTCTTGTTCCAAAATGGAGGAATGGGGGAATAGAAAGAAGGCATCAACACAAGACCAATCCCCAGCAGAATAAACATTAAGTCTCATAGTAACATGTCCAGCACTTTGGGAAAAGATGTGAATGCCAAACAAAATTTGGGTGGCTCCACCTCTATGGCATTGCTGGTTGTAGCCTACATGGCTTCTCTGTGGATTTGTTCACTGCCTATGGCTTTCCTCAGCACGACATTCCCTGTTCCTGGCTTCTCCAAATTCACTGGGTCTTCACTGAACTTTATGCATTATTTTCATGGCTTTGTGTACTGCCCTCTCAGGGGCACATTGCCTGGTCTTCTAGACCTTCTTCTGAATTCTAGTCAGAAGCCCCCACAATTCTTGCATCCTGTATACCTGTAAAACCAGCACCATGTGGTTGATGCCAGGGTCTGCTGCCCGCTGGAGCAGTGGCCAGGCCCCATTGGACCACAGTTGCAGAGACCTCTACATGCTGTGCACTATAAACTGAATCCCAGGGAACACAATTTCTAGATGGGTTCCTCTCGAAGCAAAGTCTTTTATTTAGGGTGGAGTGTGGGTCTTACTGCTTCCTGAACTGCTCTCACTCAACTCGTCTTCCCTGTTGTCTTGTTACGAAGTACTTGGCTCTTTTCAATGCTAATCTTTTCAGTGACTCAGCTGTCTTGGATCAAAACGTATAGCCCCAACTTTATTGGTGCTTCCTTTCTGGCCACCAGCAAAATTTTTCAAATTATTTAGCTCTGCTCTTCAGTCTTGCTTCTCATGGAAGATACAGCCCAAAGCTGCTATCAGGATGCACACCACAGCTTCAACATTGGGTTGTCATGAAACTTCCTTCACCAGATTAATTAGTTCGTGGCCTTTAATCTCAGTCTCATAACATGAGCAAAATGTAGATAAATTTTCTGTCAGAACGTGACACACATGGTCTCAAGTCTGACTTCCAATGGAGTTTTTGCTCCTAATTGAAACTTACTGAACCTGGACTTTACCGTCTGCATTTTTATCTGCAGTAAGACGCTTCCATCAAGCTTGGATTACAGCATTCTAGTGGTCCTTTAGCTGGCATCTTCAAACCTTTCAAAACTCTCCTCACAAAGCAGTTCCAAGGCTTCTTAACCACATGGTCAGGTATACTCACAGAAGCGACCTCACTGTTGGTACCCAAATCTGTCTTAGTCATTTTTCTTATCATAGGGACAAAGTATCTAAGACCCGCAGCTTCAGGAAGGAGAGGCTGATTTTGGCTCACAGTGTAGTCAGTGGTCGACTGGCTGCAAGGCAGAACAGCTTTACAGAGGTGCGCATCAGAGAAAACTGCTCATACCACAGAGGCTGGGAGTGAGAGGGAAGAGGAAGGAGACACTCCCTTCCAGGTCACACCCCTGAGACCTGCTGCTTCTAAACAGGCTCCACCTTCCATCAGCAAGGCAGCCATGTCCCCCCATGATTCCATTGCCCTCCAAAAGCCCTGCCTATGGGAACATGAGGTCTGTGGAGGATATTCTTGATCCAAGCTATAACAAAAGCCCTTACTGCCGGGTTAAGTAGTCACAGACATTGCCCTGTATCCTGCCAAATGTGAGAGGCTGATACGGGGAATAGGACATTAATGACATAACATTTGTCAGGCTGCTTCTGAAAGTTAGAGGTATCACCCTTCTCAGAGTGGACCTCATGGAGGATCTGCATTGGGGTCAAAATTAGGCAGGGACTTGTCTAAGTGGAGGGTCAAATTCCTGCCCCCTAGTGCAAGAGAAGCGAATGCCCGATTTTTATAGAACCTTCATCTCACTGAGCCTCCTAAAACAGGAACTTGGTTGGACATAAGAGGGGCACCCGGGGTTGTTAGGCAGCCCGGCTAATGGTGCCCACAGTGTTGATCATACGAGGAAAAGTCACTAAACTTACCATATTGAAATCCCAAATATTAAGTGTGGTGACCCAAGTCTTGTAGACCCTTTTCCAGTCTTCCTTCCAATCCAAAAAGTTATATTTGTAATCCCATTGAGACGTTATTGGAATTCCAGCAAGTTAATTCCAATCTACCACTTCTAATGCAGCCCACAGCAAGAGGAAAGACACTAAGACATATTCAAAGTTAAGGACAGCCCAGGGGTCCTAAATCCAGTCCCCGTGAGGATGTGCGGACAAAGGCCCTGATCCAAGGCCTCTCCCAGAATTTGTTATCTTCTGAAGAAGGGGGTGGCTCAAGAATGAGTGACAGTGAGAATGGCGGGAACTGTGTGAGTAACTTGAGCTGGCTGCCAGGTAGTGAGAAAATCATCATTGTAAAATACAGGGAGAATGACGTGCAGAAGGATCCATCTGCATAATTCAATTAAGGCAGCATTTGAATTGTTTTTGGAGGCTGTTGCTTTAGTTTTTGATATGTAAACTTTTGTGCCCTGGGGACTCATAGCCTCTTTATCTCGAGGCTCATACCCAGTTGACATTCCTGGAGCTGATGGGCTCTACCATCCCACTGTGCTCATATCTTTTACAGAGAGCACCAAGCTAGGAAACAGGAGACTGTCTGATGGCTTTAGAGATTACATATCTGTACCTCCGCTGGCCTTATTTGCATTGCTTAGGGCCAATTGAAGAGAAGGAAATATCATAGCCAGCTCTGTAATATCAGTGCATGGAAATAAGCCTCAATATAATCAATGTTGCAGCAATTGTTCTGCATTCAAGGGGAGTTGCGCAAATTGTCTCCTACACTACAGCATCTTGAGGTCGTGCACACAAGATCTATGGAGCGCCCTATACCAGGAGACCCAGATGGTACAGGCTTTACCAAGAAGGCTCATGGGATACCTTTCCCCAGGAAGTGAGCAACTGGAGCTGCTGCTCTTTTGCTTGCAAGTTACATGTTAGTAGAATAATTATGAAAAAAGGATACAAAACTCGCTCCTAGGTTGGGATTGATGGTGTAATGAAGAATCTCACTTTGCTCTAGATTCTGAATGTACTGAGAGCCCAATCCAAGTGTGAGCTTTATCATTAGTCATTGCTAAGAAAGAAAAAATTGGGAACGTGGCTTGGATTTAAGGTCAAAAGGGGGCTCTGGCTCCTTCTCTCTTCAGATGAACCTGTTAGCCGTAGCCATAACAGGCAGAGAGGACTGATGGTCACAGTCCTACCCCTGCTCCTGCCACCAAGTGTCACCTCACTTGGGCCACAGGGAACAGGCTGGGCTTCTGTGGGCAAGTGGCAGCAAGAGAGTGACCGAGAACATCTTGGGTGGGCTTGCTGTGTTCCCTGTGCTGGTTTCACCAGACAGAGTCACCCTGTTCCATGGGGAAGAGGGGTAAAGGCAAGGAGATGTGTGCTCCGTACCAGCAGCCTCTCCAGGTTTGCAGGAAGAAGGCGTGCCCTGTCCATGGTCTGCGCAGGAGCCTCGAGCACCTCTCTGACGACATCATCCTTACTGTCGGATGAAGCATGAGCACTTACACAATGTGTCTGCGCGGCACCCTAGCAGCCACGTAAGAGCTAATATTCACCCAGTGTCTACCCCACTATGAGTGAATGAATGGAGGATGCGTCCATTCATTCCTCACCAGCTTTTGCCAGGGCCCTGGTAAGTAAAGGCTAAGTGAGAAAGGCTAAAGGCTCGGGCGGCAAGGAGGGCAGCGGCCGGGAGTCTGCACTACACAGGGACAGTGACGATGGTGTGGAGATGGGAGCAGCTATGGACTCTGGAAGAGGAGGCCGAGCCTGATTGACCTGGGAATGCTGAAATGCAGATTCTGAGGCAGAAGGGAGAGTGTGAGGTTAGAAGTGTGAGAAAGTCTCAAGGTCTCTGGGTGGCCTGAGGAGGGAAGCTTGGTTCCAGCTTCACAGATCTGACCTCTGTAGACAAGGCCAGTGGGCTTGGGAGTGGGCTCTGCCCTGCAAGGGAGGACAGTGACACCCAGTCTTTGGTGCTGCGGGACCCTAAGCAGAGTTGGGTCCTGTCAGGCCGGACTTCTGAACCACAGAACTGTGGGGAACACGCAGGTGCTGTCCGTAAGTCCCTACCTTTGTGGTCCTTTCTTATGGTCTCCCTGATGCAAACTAATACAAATGGGAAGTGAAGACAGCAGGAAAAGCTCTGACTCTGGGCCAGGTGGGGCCCCACGGTGTGCCACAGAAGGGAGCTCCAGGCTGTGGCAGCAGAGATTTATGACGGAAGATGAGGTGACTCTGGGATCTCCAGGAAGACTGGAGAGTAAAGTTTGGAATAGCCAGAATCTAAGAAAGCAAGGTGCCCTAGCCAGACACAGAGCCCGAGTGCTTACTCAGCTGCTTAGGCTCAGTCCTGCAGCTTAGGGTGGTCTTGGGCAGTCACCAGAGTGCGTTCCCCACTGTGCCTGCTTGAGTAATTACTCCCCAGTTTAGAACCTTGAGCAAGTGTCTCTATCCCCCTGACCAGAAGGCTCCAATGCCGGGAAGCCAAGAAACAATCCAGCACAATGAATCATCCTACACCACTTCATTTAATTCCTTCAGTGACCCAGTCCCCCTTTCTCAGATGGGGAAACTGAGGCCCCAGGGAGAAAAAGCTACTTTCCCTAGGTCCTGAACTTGTGCTGGTCATCTAAATCCTGAGTGTATCACAGGACCTCTCCTTGTGGTGACTCAGCCAGGTGGAGTCAAGGTTCTTTTCTCTTTTGAGTCGGGAGAGTCTTGTATGGGTTTGGTTTTGAGAACTCTGGGAGATGTGAGGGTAGAGTCAAGAATTGCTGATGGCTGGGAGGAAGGCTTATTATCCTTGTTTACTAAACTGTACCCTAATAGACGTGCAGTGCATACGCGATTTCTTCATTGTACTTCTGCATATGCAAGCGTATGCATGCATCAGATTTTGTGTGGAACGTACTTCACCTGAAAGGGTTTGCTCTTTGTCTGAAATTCAAATTACGTAGGCATGCTGTGTTTTTCATCATTCAACTTGGCAACCCCGTTCATTTGTGCCATAGGCATGACAGCAATCCCTCCGTCATGACACAGAGTGACCACCATGGTCCCTCATTCACAACAGTCCCTGGCCCAGGGGCTGGCATGGAGTCAGCTCTTTTCCAAAGTAACTTAAAACAGTTTATTTCTCTCTACACTCGCAGTTTCCGGCTGCTTCCACCTATCTGAGGCTCACGAAGTCCTAGGAATCTCTCAGACATCATTGCTAATCTTCACAAGGCCCAGGCTCAATACAATTGCAGTGCACAGCCAGAGCCCCAGAGGCTTTCCCAGGCTCCCTTGCAGTAAGTGTGGTGTCATGTGATCATATTCTAGCCAATGGCAGCTGCCAACCTCCACAGTCCCCGCTATTTCTTCGATATGGTGCCATTGGAGGCCATTGGTTTAAGATGGTGGAGCCATAAGGAGGAAGGAGTGGGAATCTACATAGAACTACTTGGAGTTGCGCTGCCCTTGGATCAGGGACACTTTATTTGGAATTCAAGTATGCAGGAAAAGAATCTCTTTTGGGTTTGGCCAGTGAGATATGAGAATGTGCTCGATACAGCTACTAGGGTTCCCTTAATACTTGCGGAAGGGAAATGAATGTTTCTCAAGTGCATGGGAAGCCATTGACAGGTCTTCAGCAGAAGCCTGAGGTCATCTGAGTTAAGTTGTGGTTGACTTAATATTCCTGGTCCAGTTTGTCAGCTGACTTAGTGAGGGGTGGGTGAAGGAAGCCAGTGAGAATTTCATTTGTCTGTGCACCTGTGAGTTTTGTCCTGTGTGGCAGCCCAATACCTTGTAGCACATGTGTGGATGTCGGGACACTGGGTGGTCCTGACTGAGATGACTGTCTTCCTTGACAAATGATCAAGCATCAAACTTCCTGAGCCAGTCTCCTTTGTCCCCGGGGACAGACCTTTCCATTCCACTTCACAGCCCTTTCCAGGCCTGTTCCCTATTGCTTGCACTGCTCTTCCTCTGTAAGTAGCACCTTCCCTCAGGTCCCCAAACAGGAGTCATTTCAATGTCCTGCTGGGGTCTGACCTGCTCTCTACTTTCTTACTTGTGTTATGACACTCTTGTCCTTGCTTTCTGCACTGCAGCCATACTAGTCTCCCTTTCCCCCCCTTGGATAAAAGCCAGTTTGTGGTGGCCTCTGGGTCTTTGTGCAACCTTTGCCTTCCTCCTGGAATACTCTTGGCCCAAGCCCTTTGCATGGCTGCCTCTTCTCATCTCTCAGGTCTTACCTTGAATCTTACTCCTCAAGAAGATGCCATCCTACCCACTAAAGAAGCCCTCCTCTTGCTCTCAAGCCCCACAGTGTCATCTGTGTTTCCCCATTCACCTGACACTCATTTTCTGAGGCAGATCCCTGGAAGGGAACTGTGGTGGGGAAGTGGGAGGAAAGGTTAGTGGAGCCATGATGGGGACCCTTGTCAGACCCTGGTGACTCAAGACGGTTTAGCTCTGTAGCTTTACCAGAGGGGAAAGGGAGAGAGAATTGAGCTGTGAGCTTCCCTGACCTGCAGAGCAGGTGGTACCCCCTAGGGTGGAGTGGTCAGCATGCCCTCCATCACTCTCCAATTCCAGCCCAGTGGGGTAGACCCCTGGGGGTCAGGGTGCAGAGGCAGGCTGTAGAGATGAATCTGAAAGGCTGTCTCTTGCTATCCCAGTGTAGGGCTCTGTGGCATTGTGATATGGACCCTCTGGCTCCCCAAGATGTGCATGTCTCCCTTCCCCTGGGACTGATGAGTATGTTACCCTGTATGACTAAAGGGACTTCACGGGCATGATTAAGAGTGTTGAGATGAGAAGCCCAAACTGTCTTCCTCTAAGTTACAGGTGTCAATTATTGTGTTACAGCAGCGAGGAAAGTCACTAAGTTGGGGTGATTGTCTTGGTGGGGTCAATGTAATCACAAGGTCCTTATTAGAGGGAAGGCCATGTGACAAAGCAGAGGGACATAAAGATGCTGTGCTGCTGGCTTTGAAGGTGCAAGAAGAGTCTCCAAGTCAAGGAAGGCAGAAAAAAAATCTCCCCTAGAATTTCCAGAAGAAAACACAGCCCCCAGCACCAGGATTTTAGTCCAGTGAAACATGCATTGGGTATCTGATGCTATCTGATGTCCAGGCCTGGAAGATGAGGAGTTTGAGTTTCTTTTTTTTTTTTTTTTTTTTTTTGCGGCACCAGGGATTGAACTCACAACCTTGCGCTTGCCAGGCAGGCACTTAGGCCGCTGAGCTAGATCCCCAGCCGGAGTTTGAGTTTCTTTCAACCACTTCCGTCATGATATTTTGTTGCAGCCACAATAAGAAACAAGTGTAGACTCAGTTGGCATCAGGCAGCTGTCCCATTCTTGCTGCTTGGTGACTGGCTGTTCTTCACGGGGTGTGGGTTATGGTCAGATCTGAGGTGTCCCCTGAACGCCTCATGTAGGTGGAAGATGTGTGGTTCATGGGGCTCCATACTGATCAGTGCATTAGTCCACTACGAGCTGGTAGCTGATGAGCTGTCAGGAGGTGGGGCTTGACTGAGGAGGTCCCTGGGGTCACGGCCTGGAAAGGTTCATCCGCTTCCTGTGCTCCTCCCTTCTGTGGCTCCTCTGGCCACCATGATGTGAGCAGCTGTCCTCTGCCAAGCACTTCTGCCTTGCTGCTTCTCCCTTGGAATCTGCCAACCATGGAATGAAACTTCCGGAACTCAAATTCAAACAAACCTGTCCCCTTTCAAGTTGTGGGTGTCAAGTATTGTGTCTGAGCGATGAGAAAAAGTGACTAAGATGGGGTGATTGCCAAGCTCTGGACTTGTTTTCCAGTACGGCGGCCACTAGCCATGTGGAGGTATGTGAATGAAAATAATTTTAATACATTACATTTTTTTAATAGTGACAAAGTTTCACATTTATTAAAGGTAGGAAACAAAACAAAACAAACCCAGGCTCTGCAAAGTGAGTTTGGGCTAGGTAAAAATAGGAAAAAAGGAAGAAGAAATACATCTTCCAGCATAGGATAGGCTATCATGGAGAGACATGATAGTCTACATCTTAAATTTTGAATAAATTAAATAAAATTTAAGATGCCTGTCCTCAGTCGCATGAGCCATATTTCAACAGCTTAACAGTCCTGTGTGGCTTGTGGCCACCTGTGGAGTGGCACAGACACAGGACGGGTTCGTCACCTTGGAAAGTTCTGTTGGACAGGTCAGGGCTGGAGGTAGGGGGAGTCTCAGGAACCCGTCCAGCCAGGGAGGGCCAGCACCGTTCTCCAAGGAAGCAACACCAACAGGAGAGCTGGAGCTTGTGCTCTTCTTCTGTGTTTGTAGTTCTGGAAAAGACACATTGCCATTAATCCCCCTCAAAGAATATCCTCTTGCTTTGAACACACCCCACCTTTCTTGCCACTTCCTGCAGCAGTTCTGGAAGCCCTCTCTCATGAGGGTTTTAGTTTTGACAGTGTGCCTGCCTTGATATCCTTAACGGATTTGAAATGTTTCCTTCTCATGGTCATTCTAACTTTGGGGAGCAGCTAGAGGTCACATGGTGCCAGATCTGGTGAATGAGGTGGGTGAGAAGATACCCTCTGTTTTTGTCAGCCCATCTTTCTGTAGGATGGCACTTGGCAGAAGTGTTTCCCAGGTAGTGTGTTTGATCATAGCTGGTAAAGACACTCATGAAAGGAAACCTGCAGAACTATTTCAGAACGTGACAAGGACATGGGACGAGTGCATTCAAAGTGAAGGAGATTAATGGCAACACATCTTTTACTGTCGTACTTTTTAAAAAACTAAACATGCCCTGTATGTTTTGATCACTCTATGTATGTGTGTACTCTTTTTTTGTGATGCTGGAGTGGAACTCAGGTCCCCAAGAGCTAGGCAAGCTCTCTACTACCACTCTATCCCTCAGCTACAGGTTTCTGAGTGCCCACGAGATTCCCAAGATCATTTTTGGCTTGAGATGCACATGCTGCATAGACCTGGCTCCTAGCAGCTTCTACTCCATATTTGGGAGGAGGGGCAGAGTGGTGGTCAAAAGCAGAGACCCCAAAGTCAGGCTGCCCACATCTGTCAGTTACTTGGTTTTGGACCTTGGACCACATACTGAACTTCTCTGTGTGTTAGTGTCCTCAGCTGGAAAATTGGAATAATGTTTAGTTTGTTGTGAAGATTGAATGTGTTAATTTGTGGAAATTTCCAAAACAGTTCTTAGC